>SNQJ01S0059819.1:10808-53306 GCA_010110895.2 Picea sitchensis | reverse complement strand
CATCTTGTACTTGAACATTTAAGTGGGGTAAAATGAGGTTTCCCCCTCGAAGAGGCTTATTATCTGATATTATCTCTTTTTCAAGGCGTTGAGTACTTTTCTTGAGGTTTTTCTATGCTATATTGATGTTTGGTTCTTAACAGAAAGGAAAATTGCAGTCTCTGCCTTTAAAACTCATTTCAGTGGAAGCTCCTTTCAGACAGTGGGGCCTGGATTTTATAGGGGAAATACATCCACAATCATCAACTCAACACAAATGGATCCTGACTACAACAAATTATTTCACTAAGTGGATTGAGGTAGTTCCCACCAGACAGGCTACAAAATATGTTATCATTCAATTCTTAGAAGACAAAATGTTGTCCAGATTTGGATGCCCGATAAAGATTATAACAGACAATGCAACGGATTTCAAATCTAAGAAATTGGAGAAATTCTATAGTGATTACAACATTACCCTTTGTCATTCCATGTCATACTACCCATAAGGAAATGGATTGGTTGAGTCTTCGAATAAAATCTTAGCCATAATCATCAAAAGATTGCTACAAGAGAATAAAAAGGCATGGCACAAAAATCTCATCCACGCACTGTGGGATGACAAGATATCCCCAAAGAGATCTATTGCCACATCCCCATTCCAGATCATCTATGGCACTGAAGAAATTTTTCCTACTAAATTGGGGTTGTCAGTAATGAGACTGTTGCAGGAGCAAGACACAGAGACAGATGCCACACGAAGAAGGGTGGATGAACTCATCAGTGCACATGAGATCAAAGAAAAGGCTTTCCATAATTCCCAGTTTTGCCAAGACAAGACCAAAGAGTCTTTTGACAGACATACCAAGGAAGATGAATTCAAACCAAGAGACTGGGTACTAAAATGGGATGCCAGAAACAAAGATAAGGGAAAACATGGGAAATTTGATCACCTATGGCTACGCTCGTTGAAAATTGCAACATACCATGGGAGAAATGCCTACTTGTTACAGGAGAGTAATGAAGAGCTCATTGGAGGAGGTCCTGTGAATGGTAGTTTCCTCAATAATTATATTTTTTAATCATCAACCTTCCATTCATTGTACATAATCGCTTTGTGTTTTTCTTTGCGCATGAAAAATTTGGAATAAAAGCAGCATAGTTGAAGCCCGAGGTGAAGGCCCTGATATATGTTGGGTCGATTTTGAGTTTTTGAATAAGGACCAACAGATTCAGATTGCATGAATAAACCACAGACTAATGGGTAGGTACTTAGTCTATGGTTTTTTTCTACCTCGCAGGGAGGATAACATCCCCAGTTGGAGCCAATGCTATTGCCATAACAATTTTTCAGATAGGATCCAAGTCTCAGAAATTTAGCGAAGAGCTACATCATAGTTGAAGCGCAATAGTTTGGAGGATAAGGTCACATATGGTGGCATATGGTAAAATATAGAGGAGGCGCGAAAGGTAGGACTTGGTAGACCATAGATCTTGAAGGCGCCCATGTCAACGACCCAGACCCATATCGAGTAGTGAAATAGCGCGAGAGATATTTTTTCGAAGGAAGGACAGGGAAACTACCATGGTTTTATTTGTGGATGCATGGCGCCCTTAGAGGCACATCGGGGAGAAAAGCGATCTACCCAAAACCGTTCTTTCCAGTCCCCAATATCTAAATATGGTAGGACTCAGCAGACCGTAGATCTTGGAGTGGCCCAGATCGACGACCAAGACACATATCATGAATTTAAGTAGCACGAAGGATAATTTTTCGAAGGCAGGATGGGGAAATTACCATGGCTTCATTCGTGGATGTGTGGCACCCTCAGAGACACATCATGGTGAAAATAAGTCTACCCAAAACTATTTTCTCCAATCCCCGATATGGAAACAAACGTATAAAAGGAGGGTCCCGGGTTCATTATTCTATATTATTTCAAAGCACTCGAACATTTTAAAAGTGGTGCAAACCCTCCATTCGAAATTAAATCTCAATAGAGAACTAATTTTGCACACCTTCCACTAAGTTACACGTATTTTTCTTCATGGCCGCTAACCCTGTTATTTTATCCATAATTGAGCAAGACCTCACCTCTAGAGAAGAAGACCTAATAGACAGGGACTCTGATGTTTCTGATACAGAAATAACAGTCTCACCCATTTATGTGTCTATATCGAATTTGTTGGACATTTTTGGAAAGAGGATACCCTTCCTCGAAGCAGACTAAGCCTCCATTACCCCTTACATTGTAGAAGTAGTTTTCCCTGTCCCTAAGTTTGTAATCTGGTGTGAGGAGAAGTATTCATAGGTAGAAAAGGTCATTTTGAATAAGGTAGGGTCAGAGGTTTTATGTGAAATAGATAGTCCATCACTTAGACACACCCTCAGTACACCAGAGTCTTCATCCACAGTGTTAGAGCCCTTTGAGGAAGAGAAAATGATTAGAGTCTACAGATAATTCTCCTCGTAAGTAAAAACCCTGTTTCTGCAAACCATTGTCAAACTTGAACACCATTCCGAAAGTCCGTCATTACCTATCAATGTAAACATTATGATTATTGAGGTCCAGTGAGCTTATTCCCTACTTAGTCAAATTTTAGGGTTGGATAATGACAAGCTTGTAGTAGAAGTCATTTTGGGTTTGCTATTGACTTTTTTTATGTTAGAGTCTAGTCAGTCAATTTGTATCAGTTTCGACAGGTTCATAGCTGATAATATGCATCAATAACTAGTTATTTCAATTCATTAAGACACTTCAGATTCTACACACACTTGCTGAGAATGTTCTTGGAATTGAACAAGATCGAATTATCTGAAACTGCATTCATCTCGACTGAATGTAAAAGGATCACCATGCTTATCTTCATCAATAAGATCATATCTAGGGTGCACAATCTTATCTTCGACATGGACCTGCCAAGGGTTCTGTAAGAAATGAAAAGATTTTTACAACCAAATCCAGAGAGTAGGGTGGGAGATTGGTTGTTGTCCATACAATCTATTGTGGTTTGGGTATATGGCTATCAAGAAGGACCTTACCTTTTACCAGTCTTTCTGACTCCCAGAATCTTTTCCTTAGAGTTCATCAAACAAAGGATCATTTCAAAGACAGAGCATTTTCTGAAAGCGCACAAGGCATCTAACTTGAAATTTCATGGTAGGACCCTTTGTGGTAAAGAATAATTCTTGTTTATCTCAAATCCAATACAAACTCAGTGAATTTGGGTTTACACAGTTACAAGGGAGAAAGTATGATCTACATCATATCATATCAAAGAGAAGATTGATGAGAAGATAAGGCCCCTACGAGCATGAGCATGTTGAAGGATTTGATAAGCTGTCTAATATGGAAACCTATGCAGATATGGAGGTCACTTTGCAACATGATCAGAAAAAATAGACAGAGTCAGCCCCTCAGTAGAACCCAACACATAAACCTTCCCCTAGGTTGGTTGTCAAAGCTCCAAAAATGAGTGTTTATAATAAAAGGAGCAGTTCAAAGGCACTGGGTGCCAGTAGTCAGCAAAATATTCTCAAGAAAATGAAAATTACACCATCCTCTCAAGTGGTGGACTTGGAAGAATAAGAACCTGAAAATAAAACGAGCATGGAAATGGTGGAAGGTGAAACCAGGAACGAAGAGGCTAGTACAAGAAGCAAGCCACAAAGTGAAAGAAGCTCAAGGGTTTTCAGCAAAAAGAAACATATATTTAGCAAGACACCTGGGGAATTCTATCAATCCAAAGAGGACTTAATAAACAAGTATTTTTTAAAGGGAAGTATGGACAATAGTGAAATAAGAGACTTGTTTCCGGAAGTAGAGAAAATATCCTAGCATAAGGCTTCCCTATTCTCAGTCAGGGTTGTGGAAAGAAATATGTTTAATATAGCAATAGAAGATGATACTAAAGTGTCTGAAATCAAGATGCATTATGATAATATTGGTTCCCCTGACAAAGTAAAGTTTCACGGGAATGCCAATGACATGCTATATTCAGACTACCTAAGTTTGAGTCTGAAAGTTTCAAGATTGACAACACATGCACTAAAATTAGATGGGTAATTGAAACAGGAAGAACCATCCAGCAAAGCTTAGCAGACACAGGTCAAAAGATTGGGATATGAAGGCCCTCAAGGGATAAAGGATTCTTTATATGAGAAAGATAAGATGATATAAAGCCTAAAGAAGAAGCTGAAGATGTCCTCCACAGAACATCCATAGACAACAGAACTAGCAACCCTAGAAAAAGAAAAAAAGACATTCAAACAAGAAGCACTAAATTACAAAGCTAAAGTGTTGCATATGGAAAAAGAGAAATAAAATTGGTTAGAGGTAAAGGTAGCAACATTGGATATGGTTGTCATTGTACCTGCTAATATAGAAGATGGATCAAGCACTGATGGATTGGTTCAAGCTATGTCCCAAGTGGGTTTACAGACAGGGGAAATAAAAATCCTTAAGGAGGCCTTAGAAAAGCTGAAACAAGAGATGAAAACAAAAAATGAAAATATGGCTCCACTCCAAAGAGAAAACCAATATTTGCAAGAGAGGGTGAGCAAGTTGAAAACAAGGTTAAAAGTTAAAACATTGTTACAAGGAGCTAAACATGTGATCTGGGATGTTATTGCTACAGAGGCTGCTAAGTTTAGGGTTTATATGAATTTTATAAATGACAAAGACAATGTGGCTACCACGACCCGAAGCAGGTGTACTGTTGTTGATGAAAAATTAGCCAACAAACCCTCGGAATGGGCCCAAAACGCTATTTATTTGATGAATTATGTGCCCACTACTGATCTTCAGACTATTTGGGTAAAGGATAGAACTGTGTTGATCATTTGGGAAGGAGGATCATCGCCAAGAACAAATTTCTCAAATCAGTTCAAAACAAAGCTATGCAAACGGAGGACAGTATACAGGAGTTTAAGGATACATTTGAACAATTGTTTATCAAGGTCCTCCCACCATTTTGGGATGGAAAAGGTTCATTATAAAATCAAGAAGACTACAATTCTCTTCTCATTCAGTATAGAATGGATCACTCCAAATTTGAATCTATGGAGGAGAGTCTAAAAGGCCCAAGTCTGGTAGAGTATTTGGCCACGGAGTTTGAGATTTTGAATTAGTTTAAAACAATGAATATTGGCCTGCTGACCATGTCCTATGCCATGTTCATTGACCTAGATATTTTGATAAAGGAGATGATGGATTATGATATTCCTTCTGACTCACAGTGGAAGGAAATCGTGCGGCTAGGAAAGACGAAATGCAGTTTTCCCGGAACCAGTAAGTGACCTCTAGATGTCACCAAACCAACAAGTTCGACAAAAGATCAAGACAAGCCAGATGTCGTAAAGGAAGTTGATCAATCAGAGAAATCCATTCCTAGTTTTCAAAAATCTTTTGTGTAATCATTGTAAATTGGTTCATATACCGAGACTATTAGTTGAAATTATTATAATCAGTTGTAGAAGCTGAAACGTTTCAGTTTCAGCCATTGTAATTGAATTGTATAAATATTGGGGAATTTGAATGAATTAATGTTTGCAGAAGTGAAAGGGCACCTTTTTGGTTGTTTCAAACTCTATTGTAACTTTCTAAAGCTGAATTGAATATACATGCAAAAGATTTTGAAGTCTCTATGAAAAGATTCTAATGGTGGTGATATGAGTTTGTCTTCTCTCATTGTATGTATTTCCTGTGATTCTTTATTTCCATTTGCACTGTCTTCTGTTTAAATTGGATAGTTAAAGGCCCGTAATTCATCTTGGGATGCTCTTGGCTTAAGAAATTTAAATTGTGTAATTTTCTTCCTAACAAATTCAGAATTTATTTTAGTAATTCTCCGATGCATTTATTTGTTTTATTTATCTTCGTACACTCTACTTAAATTCAAATATAACTCAGATTCATCGCCTCATTTATCCATTATCCTCTGGAGAGTTCTACCAGTTGACCATTGTTTTCATTCACTTTCAGAATTTTGAATCCATAGCCCAAGTGTTCCTCCCCTTCATTTCTAGCAACTTTATTAAAAACCCCCAAAACAAACTAAATCTAGCCATCGATTTCCAAAGAAATATCAAGTGACATGTGAGAGCCCTCTTTGATTTGAGCAGGCCAGTTCCTCAGATCTAAAGATGGTTGAAATAGTTACCTCTGTCGTTTTTCTATCAGCCGGAAAAAATTTACAGAGTACTAACAGGATCTATGAGTGGCTTCAATCCCTGTCTTAGGTTGAGCCATTAGGATGTGATAATGGATGTCATCGTTGATACCACTAATAAAAATTCTAGGAAGAAGGTTTATGGAATTCCTTCTGTGAGGATAACTAGTTTCTCAAAAGTAGTGATGTAGTATTCAACTATACCCAACTATTTAAGCTTGGGAAAACATCCTAAATGATGAACATTTGTGTCAAAATGTTCATAACTATTAGTAACAGATTGATTCCAAGAAATATAAGATCAGTGGGAATTATTATTACATTTCCGCCATTTTTGGTTATTTGGATCTAAATAGAGGACTTAGACATGAAGTTTAATTAAGTCATTGGTGATTCCATGTAATAAGAAATAGTGTTTTATTTCAGTGACCCAACCAGTGGGTTCTAATCCATCAAATTTATTCACATCCACTTTAGGAAGTCACAAATCATGAGAAAAGGAGTTAGAATGAAGATCCATGGAATGGGATGATTCGAATCCCTCTTGGTGTAAATGTTGTTCCTTAACGTTAGGGCCCTTGAATTTATCAATAAATTTTGAAAGGGTTGAGATCTAGACAAGGAGGTTGTTGAGTTTAACTATCTTGGAATTAGTGGTAAAAAGGTTGGAATTAACTTGAGATTTTTTTTTATAGATATTAACTTGAGATTCTTTCAATTGGCTATGCAATTTGGAAAAGGACTCTTGCAGGGAAGTAATTCAATTTTCAAAGTCTTGGTTGTGAGTTTCCATCTAGGGAGGGTGCACAAGTAAGACTCATAGGTGAGAAATAGAATGGGGCAAGTGGGTCCACACAAAAAGGATTATTGGTGAGTTTCAGGAATGTAATCAATGTAGCTATCATGAATGGGGATGATAAGGGGCCAATAATAGGGAAGGAAGGTCCACACAAAAAAAGTATTATGAAAGAGGGGTACTAGTTATATCCAAATTTTACTCTTGGAATTATTTGTAATTAAATACTTAAATATTTGGCATGGATTTTTTATAACTCTACTAAACTAACTCCATTGGTCAGATAAACCATGGTATTATGAATATTGTACAATTTTTTGTATTTCAGTTAATAACAAAGAATACCATGATCATCTAAGGTTGAGTTCCTATAGGGGATATGATACTATAAGAGGGGAAAGGTGAGGGGGTCTAGAGGGGGATTATGTATAAAAAATATATCCTATGTTACCTCGAACTATCACCCATTTCAAATTTGAATTTCAAATATAAAAATGGGGTTAATAGGAGTGGAGGAAACAAATTCCTCAAACTAAGACACATCTCCTAAAATATAGCAAATTATCGCCCCTTTATTCTTGGAACTAGGAAGAGAAGTTAAGTTTGAAATCTCTAGACATCATGCATGAGGAAAATTTGAGTCGAAGAAGAAGGATAATAGAGATAGGTGTGAAATATAGTTTTTGGAAGGTAGATAATGGAAAAATACATCCAAGCCCATGATAGACCAATCAACCATGAATTGAAGCTGGTAGCCTTGAGGAAAATCCAAGAAACTATGGAGAACTCTATTGAAACTTGACACACATTTTGGACCGTATATGAACACAGTGAATAGTGTGAGAGTGAGTAATTTCTGAGGTATTGAACAATAGAGAAATAAATATTCATTTTGTTGTGTGGGGAAGTTATTTTGTTTCCATAGGACTAATTTTTCATCAATAAATATGCAAGGGGAAACATTGATTAGATTCCAAATTTCAGAGTTAATTTCCCATGCTTCTCCCTAGTGGTATCATAGCTCGACTAGGTAGTGGAGTTCACTGTGTATTTTCCTATGTTTGGGTGGAAATATGTCACTCACCTAATTGTTGGTATGAAGTCTTCAAAAGATAAGTATAATATCCATTTCTGAGTTATCAATTGGTTTTGTAATATTTGATCATTTTACGTATAAACTCCTTTGTCAAATTATGATTCAAATACTTGAAAAGATTATGTAAATGCCTATTGTATAGAGTGATATTAGAACTTTATATGTTTTGTTCTATAAAAGTAATTGGTTTAAAAAAAATATGAAGAAATGTTGTGAGTTAAATTCTATCAAACATTGTCCCTGATTGTTTTTTTTTTTAATTCCTGTAATTTTATTATGGAAGTGTGTCAATTTATTTCTATGTAAATTCATAGGTATATTGGTCTAGTGTATACCTGGACTGAATACTGGTGTTCACCATCACTATCCCACACTATCTAAATCTATGTATATAGTTCCCATGTCATCCCAATGCCTAGTATGATTTTTATGTACCATGAAAGTATTCAACTTCCAAAAAGTATTCATCACTTGAAACATTATTCCTATCTTCATTTTGAGTCACGTAAAGAGGCTTGATGAATTCATTGAGAATATTTCTTATTTTGTTTGGCTTTATATATCTAATTTGGGTTTTGTTTGTTGGTGAAGGCGCTTTAGTGGAAGAATTATTCTTATATTATGTTGTAAGTGTTGGTTAACCACCTAATGTCACCATTACATTGCAAACACTACTACTATATGAACCATTCCATTCTGGGTTTCTATCTCTATTTTATGGGTGGAATCTCAGCGAAATTTTGGTATGACTCTAAGATTTAAATGTGTGTAATACAAAATCACCTTGTTGGATTAAGGAACTGGGCTCGATCCTTTAATATTCATGTTTAAGTTTAATAAATAACAACATAATAGATTTCTCAAAACCTAATATAAGTATTTAACAATTTCCTCATATTTTGGTTCAATACTGGTGAGAAGGGTTTATATCTTGACTAAATTTAAATATAATACTTGTTATCAGTCTTGTTGAAATGTATTGGTCCAATTATGATCTAAAATATGTTCCAAGGAAAGTTTCAAATCATGTTCTTTATGGGCTATAATATGGAGTGGTTTTTCTCTTTGATAAAGTGTTTTTTTTGTTAGATTAAACTTCAAGTGATGCAATGTGGTGAGTCTCTTGTGTTCCACACCATATTTGTTACGAGGGAGAAACTCTCTATGGATAGGGTAAACCACAACAAACAGATATGACTGCAGAAATCAACTCTATCCCAAAAACATGCTATATAAACCAATGTGCAAGAGAGATAAGAAAGAGGCCTACCTCATCCAGATGTTCGATGATGTCCATCGTTGAGCACTTTGACCCAAAGATTTATACCTGCAACAAGTTCTCAACACACAAGCAGAGCAATCATATAGTGATAATATAAAAGGTTATCACATTAGATAGCGTAATCCATTAATATACATTACAAATATTCGCATGGGTAATAACTCATATATTCACAAGATATCAATTGGACGGGAAAGGAGTATTTCTATTAATAAATGATCAACAAAAGTGAAAACATTATAGACTTCCATGTTGGCATGATTCAGAACCAAGAAAATAAGTTCTTTTCAGCTGGGCCTCCATCACTTCAATCCTCCACCAAAGGCAAGCTCATATAAGGGAGACAATGAGGTTCTCCATCAATAAGGGCAGAGCTTGGGGACTAAACAGTGTGTTTAGACTTAAAGGAAAAATGGATGCAGACTCAATATGAAGTAACAATTTCTCCAGAGTAACTTTTCTGTCAAAGTTGAATTATTTCTCCTCTTTTCCATAGCTCAAAATTGTCCCATTTATAGCCGTCAAAATGAAATTGAAGGGTCGAGTCGAAATGTTTCCAGTATATGGAAGGATAAGGATCAGAGATCTCTTGTCGTGACATGGAAACGTGACATTTAATTTTTATTTTCTAGAACAAATCCTAATGTACGTGGGCTATAGGTGAGAAACCTGCATATACACATGTTGTATAGTGTGAAAGATGCGTACAAGTGGAAAAATATTAATTTTTGTCTCTGGATTTTATCAATAGGGAAGATAACTCTGCATAGGGAAATGGAATAAGGCCCTTTGTGCAATATTTCGTAGGGTGAGGAAAATATTTCTATAACATATGCCCCCTAATGTGTGATATGAGAGGAGAATATGTGATGGCCGAAATACATTATAAATAACCTAGAAGTGGAGTGGTAGGGGACCAGCTGGATGAACTCGTTTCTCATTACATTTTGTACTGACTTTGCATACATGGATGCCAATAAAATTACACTACATATCCATGTGAAAAATATACCAAACAAGTGTCTTTGTCCATGAATAGGAAAATACAAATGTGGTTACATGCCACAAGTTGTCATAGTCACGAACAAGGCCTAGTACAACCAGTCTCAAAACCAATCTAAAGATATTTGTATACCATGGAGTAAAATATGATCTTCCATGATCACTGAATTCATATAGGTATTGGTCCAATGAAAAGGAAGCAACAACTCAAGAAATTTGCAGACACATAGTGATGTATTCAAGTCTTCTACACAATCCACCAAGGGTGCAAGTCTACATCATGTGAATAAAGGAGTTGAGGTCGAGCATAATGAGACATAGTTTGATTACTAGTCATTGAGTTATATCATTAACAAACACGAGACAACCTACCAATAATGAAAGTAGGTATCAAGGCATCGAGTACATTCTTACAAGTGTGAATAAAGGAGCTGGTGTCGAACACCTGAAGAATCCATCGATCGGGAGACATTGATGTATTCCCAACTGTCGATGGTGAGAGAGCCTGCCACTAATGAATGCAAGCCTCAAGGTACTCATAAGCCTCTAGGTCTCATTTCCATAATGAATGAACTGAAGTCAATGGAAGGATACCCGCTGAAAGGGGAGAATTAAGGAATCTCTCATCGGTGAGCACGAGGTACAAAGCAGGAGCTTCATGATTTGGTGGAAATTGGACAAAGAACATATTCACGAACCAACAACCTTGTGCATCTTTTGTGTGTTCCAAGTGAAAGAGGTACCCGAAAAATACCCTCTGAATAATAGCCAATGATGAAAACTAATGACAAAGGTGAGAACGCAACTAATACGGCTAATGGCATATAAGACACTACACGAATTCCAATGTGTGAACAGATGTCTTGATGTTGAACACAAGGTAAATCACCTAGTCAATGACCAATGATGAAATGTCGACTGATGGGTTCAAGGTTACCTACCAATGATGAAAGTAGGGCTAGGGTGCATGATAGAACTACAGTATCATGTGATTCTAAGACAAACTGAGGGTATGGATGACATACAAAGTCAAATGTTCTAAGGAGTGGCTGACACAGGTTGATAGACTTCCTTTGAACAAGAGCATGAGACATATGGAGGACTCCAATAGAATAGACCCAATTATGAAAACATAAGATGCAGGAGGCATAAATGAAATTCTATATAGGGACTAGAAGATTAACCAATCAACAGAGAAGATTTTGTAACGATCTTAGCTTCCTAAGGCCATGCTAAACCCTAAATTATGATGACAAATGGACTCAATAACTTTGTGCTATGTTCAAAGGTGACATGAATGATGCCAATATAAGATAATACTCCCTTCCCACCCATATTTTTTTATTTTTTCATAGACACATGAATGATATGATACAAAGGAGGGAATGAGTGTCACAAGTAATAAAAACTAGTTCCAACAGTGGAACATACCTATTCTCAATGAAGGGAAATGTATGCAGGAGATGGACACCTAGGGGAATGTTCCCTCCTGGGTATAGAGTGTCAAATTGTGAAGGATATAAACAAGGCTCTGCTTGGTTGAGGATGCAAAAACTGCTAAAGAAAACGGTTTATAATGCAAAGTGAGAAACGACTAGGCTCAATACTGTAAGAAAGGGCATGAGATGAAATCACAACTTGACGCAAAAAAATGTCCTTTTTTATGTATTTTAGTACACTTGGTGTAAAAAAGGGATAAAATTGTTCCAAATAGACGTCTTTTCAAATCCAATTTACGAGTGTGAAAGAGACAAGTTCACTCGACAATCTTTTATCTTTCTGAAAATGAGTCGAAAAAGAACTTAACTAAGACTCATGACCTTTCAAGCCCAATTAAACGAGTGTGAAAGGGAAAAATCACTTGACTATCTTTTCTCTTTTTAGACGAGTCGGAAAAGAGATTAATTTGGACTCGTTCAGGAGATTCTAGGTGAGAAGTCCCGCGGGAGGCCAAGGCTCCCGTGTTGGACTTCTGTGGAATGTCAATATATTACGATTAGCTGACATAATCTTGGGAAAACCCAAAGATCTCCAAGTCAAGGATGATAAGGTACTAACGAATTATATAGTTTTGTGATGGACCAGATAATGTCTCTCACTAGGAAAGACATGGGAGGAGGCATTGGATACCCCACAAGGCCATCCTAATCGAAGGGATCTTCCTCGAGAGTTGAAGGGAGAGCATTCAAGGAGAGAATACAAATCTCTCGTTCATAGGGTGCAAGATTAAGAATGCTAATGACATGGTTGAATAATGCACCACCCTCTACAAGGAGAGTATGATTGACCAAAGATTGCACTGGTATGACCACTTCTTGAAAACTAGGTTGAAGAGGATGCACAATAATAGGGATAGAGGACACGTCACCCTTGCCAACGGGGGTGAGTTCAGGAGGAAATTGTAGTGGTGTTACCACCATGTCAATCAAAGGAGAAAAAAGGTGCGGGGAAACCACATATGCCTCAGAATATGAAGGGCCCTTGGGTGATCCCCATGCTTCTAAAATATCAATAGTGTCTGGACACAGATGAGTAAGGTGATCTCCTTCGCAAGTCCTAAAAAGGAATTTAGGTCTACGTCTGAGGCGTAGAGGTTTCTCAATGCCCCCAATGTCATTCAAAACAATTGGCAATATGCTTTCAATGAGATGGGCAGAGGCGAGAGAGTCATTTCCTACATGATGTACAAAGGTTGAAGATGGGACATTGATAAGACTTGTGGTGACTAAAGTGGTGCCCCCAACATAGCTAGCAATGGATGGGTGCGGGTTATCAACATGGCTCACAGAGGTTGTTGACTCATCTCCAACATTACTGGCAGAGGTTGGCGATGGAGCTCCATTATGACTAGAAGTGACTGGACTAGTGGTGAGTTGTGGAATTTGATTCTAGGATCTAGGGAAATACTGACTTTGAAACATTGCAGGCCAGGAAAGGTCCTAGTTTACTCCCTGTCCCTGTCTGGAAAGGTGGTATCATCCACCTAGTTGGTCTGAAGAGGCTTGTATGGACATCATCATCAAATTATGTGAAAAGGAAGAACTATGGTAAGAGTGATTTGGGTGAGGATATATGTTTCCCCCTTATGAAGAGGTTCCATAAAGAGGGTGGCCTGAACTGTAAAACGAATTCTCCCTATATGAAATACCCAGGGATACATGAGGACTTGTCACGGGAAAAGTATTTGAAGGAACCAATATGGCATCCGGAGGATACATGGATGGAGTGTAATAAGTAGAATAAGAACTCATCTGACTATGGGCTCCTGAAAGAGCATAACTAGGACCAGATCCATAAGAGGGGAGGTTCCAACCTTCTGTCATGAAATCTGGTTGAGGGACATGACTCATATCAAATGAAGACGTAGGCATTGGAGCCATGTTTCCCATGGATCCAATGCTCAGATTCATATAAGTGGAACAGGGAGAGAATTGCATGGGTGAAGGAATATCAACAAAAAAATGGCTAGAGGCCCAAGGCATAGACTGAGTATCATATTTCTTCACACTATTATGAAATGTGGAAGGATTCGTCTCCATGAAATGATTAGGCATCATGGGGTGGGTAGTAGTAAATGAGGGAGAAAAAGGAACTCCATTATCCATGAAAATGAAAACTCAGTATAGACTCTAAAGGTCAACTAGTAATCAAAGAGCACACCAAAATTCAAATGGCCAAAATGCATGCAAAAAAGGTAAAGTGGTTGAGTGGCCTCCCTCCCTAAAGAAGGTATGTCTTTCCCAATAGGGGCCTAAGACTCCCTGCTAAAGATCAGAGGTGACAAAATCAGTTATAAGGGCCCTCGTGGGCTTAACAACCAGTCAGTCAGATCCCCCAGGAGAGGTAATCCTCCATAAAGGCTATGTGTTGTCCAACCCTTATCTGACCCATAGTACTTTCATAATAACCCCTGCAAGTAACCTATGAGCCACCTAAGTAAAGAACCTAATCAACCAATGTATAACTGATGCACAGGAGACCATTCATAAGTCAGGTCCATCGTATGGGCAGGGTAGAAAAGCCATAAACCTTGAAAGTACCACCTCTCACGGAGGTAAAATCACTAGCAAGATCCCCAAATACAAATAGATCCCCAAAATTATCTCTGAATCTAGGAAGGTATCGGGGGGATATCCCTTCAACCGACTTCGCATGACCTCATCATTAACTCCGGTGTGAGCGGAGCCTCCTGGTATTACCAATTATACACTAGATTTCTCCACTTCTTTTCTCACACACATATGTTGATTTAATTGCCTTGGAGAATTTTACTCACAAAATCCTATTCCAAGGTACTAAATCCTAATCTAGTTTGTGCACCCTAGAAAATAAAATCGTGACTAATAAATTTTAAATTATATCGTTGATTTTATGGCCATGATTACTCAAAAATGTATGGTAGTGAAACTCATGATGTTATGAATCTGCAAGAAAAGTAAATATGAAAATAATGCAAAGTCCTAACTTTAACTTTCAATGAATGATATGCTTCTAAAAACCAATGTAATTTTCAAATTCAACTCTGTAATTCTGAAGTAAAATGCAATCTTTGACTATATGCACTAAGCTAATGAAAAAGACTCAAAAAGACAAAAATGCCAAGCAATGCAAAATGCCTATTTTTTTATTTTTTTTCAATATATCAAAACCGAAAATGCACGGGCTGAAAAGTAACTTGATATATAATCCTACTGTGTATAGAAAAAGATAACTCAAGCAGGCTACCAAGCAACAAAACACCCAGTCCAATGTACAAGGACAATAAAAATGAAAAGATGATGAGAAATACTCCGCCCAGAAATTCAACCAAAAGAGGGTTTCTTGTCATCCCAAAGATGCTTAATAGGAACTACGAAGACCTAAGAAGGCTCAGCAAACATCAAATCCCATCCAACAAACACCAGAACAAGAAAACATGCAAGGCAAATAGGTGTATGCAACTGTTCAGGAAAACATAGCATATATACGCATCTTGTAGTGACACAACCATCATATGTATGTGAATGTCAAGGGAAAAGGTGTGTATATGCTTTAAAAAAAGGTCGAGAAAGGGAGAAAGGATGAAAACTCAGGCCCAGAGTGAACATAAACTATCAAGTAGTGATACGAAAAGAAAAAATGAAGAAGAGAGCAATGCAAGGAGAAAAACTACTCCAAACCCTTATAAAGAGGATCAATCCCCAGTACAGTCGCCAATTATGTTATGAGGGAAAAACTCTTCATGGCTCGAGTAAACCACAACAGACAGATATGACTGCAGAAATCAACTCTATCTCAAAAACATTCTATATAAACCAATGTACAAGGGAGATAATAAAGAGGCCTAACTCCTCCAATTGTTCGATGATGTCCACCGTTCAACACTTTGACCCAAATCGTTATACCTGAAACAAGTTCTCAACAAACAAGAAGAGAAAGCATATAGTGATAATATAAAATGTTAGCACATTAGATAGCGTAATCCATTAATATACATTACAAATATGCCCATGGATAATAACTCATATATTCATAAGATATCAATTGGATGGGAAAGGAGTATTTTTATTAATAAATGATCAATAGAATTGAAATCATTACAGACTTCCATGTCGGCACGGTTCAGAACTGAGAAACTAAGTTCCTTCCAGCTGGGTCTCCACCACTTCAATCCTCCACCAAAGGCAAGCTCATAGAAGGGAGACAATGAGGTTCTCCATCAATAAGGGAAGAGCTTGGGGGTTGAACACTTTGTTCAGACTTAAAGGACAAATGGATACAGACTCAATATGAAGTAATCATTTCTCGGAAGTAACTTTTGTCTCAAAGTTGAATTCTTTCTCCTCTTTTCCATAGCTCGGAATTGACCCATTTATATCCTTCAAAATGGAACTGAAGGGCTAAGTCAGAACGTTTCCAGTATATGGAAGGCCAGGGATTGGAGATCTCATGTCATGACATGGAAACCCAACATTTAGTTTTGATTTTCTGGCACAAATCCTGATGTACACATGTTGTAGTGGAGCATCCTGCATATACACATGTTGTATAGTGTGCAAGATGCGTACAAGTGGAAAAATATTAATTTTGTTTCTAGATTTTATCAACAGGGAAGATAAGTCTGCATAAGGAAATGGAATAAGGCCCTCTATGAAAGATTGCATAGGGTGAGACAAATATTGCTATACCAATATTTTGCATCACATAAATGTCAAAGAAGGTCCTTTAACCTTGTCAAGTAGTTGAAATATTTTCATTATTTAAGGATCCTTTCAATGGTTTTAATTGTTTTCTAATATGCAGAGGTAAAATTACAGGTAATGAAAGTATAATCTCGTACACTTGAAAATGTTTTTCATTATCAGGGTTGATTTTGGTTATATGTTTTGTGATCCACAACTGAAAGGAACTATTATAAATGATAGAATTGTGTGGAAGAATCCAACAGGCTATTTTCTAGGACAGTTAGCACCTTTATTTAAATTCTATGAGTTTTTTTCTTTAGCCTACCTTATTCTTGGACTTATCTGGTTTCTCCAAAATGTGCAATTTGGGAGTGATATATTATAGATTTGAATTCCATAACAATAGTGATATCTCTTGGAATGCTTGATATGACCTTGTGGTATTTTGAATATGCCAATTTTAATGCAACTGGACATACACCAATGGAGTAGGACTCTCATTTAGATTTTACAGTAATTATAGAGTCTTTTTGTCATTAGCAGTTCTTCCATAAAATAGTTTATATAAGAGTATGCCAATTCATCATTGTGGCAAATCTTAAACATATAAATTTGGGTTGATTGAAATCTTCAATTCTACTTACTTCTAGGCATGTTCTTAAGGAAAGCGGGATTGATAAATTTTTGTAGTTACAGAACGAAAATACTATGTAGATTTCGGATTAGTTACTTGTGAATTGATAACCAAGGTATATTTGGTAGTCTAGTGGAATTCAACCTTTTATGTTATCATATAAAAAAATGAAATATATTGGAGTAACATTCTTCTTGCTTGGTTTAATTCATATCATCTTGTACTGAAGCTCCTATTGGATTGGATATTTAATTTAGAATACATTTAGTAGGGTGTTATATAGGGGTAGTTGGTTGGGAGATGAGTTCAAAACAACTTTTTGGGAAAGGTGTAAAATTTTATGTTCCTTCCTCATATCAAGATCTGCTTGCAGTTCAATGAATAGATATGTTCTATTTTCATTTATTCGGTAAAGCGTTTAATTAACATAACTTGGTTCTCTTTTTCTACCAAGTTATTTCTATTTTCCACATTTATGATATGTGTGAAGTTGGTAAAGTATTTATCACTTTATTTGTTGAAGAAGAATGTATCCATCTAAGTGGATATCCGATTTTTTTTTTATCATGTACACTTGGATTGATTAGAAATATTTACATGATTATACTCCTAAGATATCTGATACACCCTTGTTCCTTTGAATTCCTTTATATTTGTATATGGTGTGGATACATCTTGGATAGAGTTTGGATACTACCTGAATATGGTTCATATATGTATAATGTATGGATATGGACTTGATATGTCCAGGATAGGTACTGAATATGGTTTCTAGGGAAATCCCAATTGTATGCTTAAAAAACGTTTCAAAAAAAAGGAAAAACCATAAAAAGGGACCAAATGCTAAAAGTAAGAAGGTAACATATAAATAAAAATATAACACCTCATTTTACACCACTCTATAAAACTAAATGAGAAGGGCAGATTCTATACCTACAAGACAAATGTTATAGGACAATTGTGTCTAAATAAGTATATGATTTCATCTCAAGTTTGTAATTTTGGTTTGGGTCAAATTGTGATGAATTGATTTTAGCATCCCAAAATAGAATTTGCATTAATGATGGATTTTATCATGAAAATGCATGCCATGTTCAGTCTATAAGCTACAAATACTCTATATTTTTGGATTATGAAAACCAAATATACATTATATATATATATATATAACTCTGACTATAAGCATTTAGTCATGCATATGGATATGTTACAATTGATACGTGTTTTGTCTCTTTATGTATTTAGGAATATTTTGATCCCTTTTGCACAATAGGAATTTTTTGGTTTGGAAATGAACTTCTAATGGTGTAGACAGGTCTGGACTGTTTCCATGTTAATGTTTCTAATTGTGGAAGAGGCATCCAAATCTCTCATTGTATTATTGCAGCAGTATTCTTATATTTATTGGGGTTATTACATACATGTGGATTTTGCAACAATGATTTTATTTAATTTTCAACAATATTTTTATATTTTTCAATATCAGTATGCTACATATGGTATCATTTCCAAATTACAACACTCGGGGTTGTATGGGCTCGAGGAATATGAATTACAATAATAGATGCTCGAGGAATATGAATTACAATAATAGATGTGCATGAAAGTATTTGATTTAGAGATGTATTTTTTCTTGCCCTATAAATTCTGAGGTCAATCCATTTTGGTCCAATTAGGGTCATTATTTACATATGTATGTTCTTGTTAGTTTTTGTTCTCATTTTCGTGATATTGATCCAAAAATCCTTAGATGTCAGATAAGCAATTTTAAATATATATAAACATTCACTTGATATTCTAAATAAAATGATCTCGATTGTTTTTCAAATTACATGTGAAGAACTTATCTAACCAAATCCACTTTAATGATAAATGACTTGCAAATAATTGAACTTGAAATGAACAACAATAATATAATCACATACACAAGTTGGCAAAAGCGGAGTTGACCCAATTTGGGATACCTCTCCAATTCCACTTCCAATAGAGACTTCTCTTATTAATGCCCCACTCTTGTTACACAATGAACTTCTTTACATGTTTCTCAAATGCGTAAAACATAGTGCACCATTGATTCTGAAAAAATCATGAAAAATCGATATACAATACTTGAAATTCGGCCAAGGTACCCCTCTAAGATGCTTTACTGCAACCTCATAAACTTGTGTACCCTTGGGCATGAATTATGAGGCCACACCGCATTAAATGTGTGCACAATCCTTTGTTCATGTTCCCATTAAATAGATGTGGGCCGCTAACCACTTCTGAAATCTAAGGTCGACATTAAATTTTAGTTACATAGTTTCCTTAACCAATTTGTGTCTTTAGCATAATTGGTTAGGTAATTTGTTTGTTATATAGTAGGTCACAAGGTCAAACTCTGTCAACCATACTATACATGGTATTTTGTTATAATATTCAATGGTGGTTATGGCATGGATTTCAGAGAATAAAATATATGGTTAAAATCGTATCCACAATGGATTATAACTGTTGGTTCCCCATGTGTTCATAACACATGGTCATGTTATAATGTTTAAAACCAGGAGCTATGGTTAGTCGAGGGCTTAGGCCCTTGTCCCTTTAACCTCCCAATGGATATTAAATAAAAATTCAAATATTTTAATTGTCATATAGATATTAATACCCAATTTATGGTGTGTTGACTACATACTATGTGAAGTAGTATTTAGAGGTTATGGAGGTCGCGGGTTAGACCCTCCTTGAATCCATATTTTTGGTAACCTATGCCAATATAGGCCACTGGGAGGTCATCACATGGCAACCTCTCATTGGCTTAACCCTGCCACATGTCACAATATGACTCAGACTAATTACATTTTCATCATGTGATTGAACTAATTGAGGTAATGACTCACTGTCTCCATTAACTATAAAGCACATGTCACCTTTGGCAGGACATGTCAAGATGAGCTTTTTTACTTTACCTTGACCTGCTTAACCTAAACTTTGACCGGGCTCATAAATTTTGCATTCGAGCTCCATTTGAGGTGAAATTTGCATCGTTGCAAAGATATCACCAAGCTCTATGCATTGATGGAATTTAGGGATGATTTTATCATTTTACCTTGATCATTTCTCGAACCATTCTATACCTTCCTTTGTGGATGTTCTGATCTTCCTAGACCCTCTCTCTGTGAGAATTCCTTGATCCTCTTGGATCATTCGTCCCCATTGGAATACTTTTGGATCATGAAAAATGTTTATTACTCAAAAACTAAGTGAGGCAGTTCCCAATCTTCCTCGAAGATCCATCCACTGGATTTACTTGGTTTTACCCATTTAATACCAACTAAAATATATTCCACATCACCTCAATATGAAGTTCCCTGATCCTTTTGTTGAGAATGACATCTTCTTGTAGCTGGTCCAAATATTCTAGAGAAAAATCATCAACCGCTGGAACCTGAATACTTTCATATTCATCCATAATCATAGGAGGCTCATAAAGCTTCAAATTCTCAATATTTACCAATGAATGGATTTTCATATAGGTTGGTAGATCTAAACGAAAAGGAATTAGTACCAATCTTCTCTAATATCTTGAACGGGTCATATCGGATCGGGTCTATATTTTACCTCTACATCATACCTAATCTTGTTGATATGTAACTATACTTGATCACCGAATTCAAACTAATGATCTACCTGGTGTTTATTGTGCCTTGTCTTATACTCTATTTGGATCTTATCCAATTGTTCTTATACTTCTTTATGTACCTTGTTGGTGCAATTATTTGCATAATATATTAGCAAACATACCACTAACTCAGATTCGTAATCAATAGATTGATGCACCGTATAAAGCCATAATAGATCCGTTCGCTTGTTTAGTATATATTAGATAAGAAACCCATTTAGAAACCAACACACAAAAAATAACACTCTTCACACAATTCAAAAAATTAGGGAAGAAAAACTTGCAAGCATATACTCAAAAAGATTTTGCTCGATAATGCCTTCTACTATAAGCTCAAGAAGTGGAAAGATGGAATTTGAATTTGTTATATGTATCTACTATCCTTAACAACAACTAACAAAGTAAATCAAGTAATACACTTCAACAATAAATATAAAATAATATAAAAAAAAAAAAAACTCTCAAACAAACACTCAATCGAAAAGGTTCTTGATCACATGTCAAGTGTGTTCATTATAGGCTCACGAAATGAAAATATGAACTCAGATATGTCCCATGTAGAAACTAAACTAATCATCCATTAACACTCTATTTATCTAAATGTCACACACAACTTCAAACTTAGTAGAGAAAACTGATAATAAAACTTCAAACAAAACAAATAATCAAAGGATTCTTAGGTGACAAGTCTATTCATTCCGAGCTTATGAATTAGAGAGATGAACTTAAGATCTTGTCCCCTATAGCAATTGAAAACAATAATTAACAACTAACTCCAACAACTCTTGAAACAAAAATCAATTTTCACTCTATTCTATCAACCAAATCTTTTTTAGTACAAGGAACAATTCAACATGACCGAGGGACTTTATTATGGAGCATGAATATGTGATATAAAGTCCTATGGTTCCTGTACATACTGAAAACACTATTATCATAAACTCAAAATATCATTTACTTAACAATCTCACACTTCAAACAATTAAATAGCAACCTGCAATATTAGAAAAGGAAAATATTTATTCGATTTAATTAATTATTCACACCAATTCAAAACAAATGATTTAATTTAGAACTCTTGAAATGGATTTAAAATCATTAACAAAACACAACTATTAAGTGTTCACACTCACTCAATTGACTTACAACACACAAACAAATGTACATGGAGGTTTAACTTGGTTGGGGCAGTGTGCCCTTGCCTAACCAACAAGGTAAATTCCTAAAATGATAATAGGCTAAAAACGCTCTAATCATACCTGCAAAAATTGGTAATACCGTGACGCTTTTGTATTTCTTTTTTAAATGGAAAATTGAATCGCTGCACCAATACCTCATAAATCAAAACAATATGCATCATTATATTCATTACATACATATGTATCTCTGTGTATCCTATCTCCCATACAACATCCCTTTATAAAGAAGGTGAGTCGATACCATCCAGTCTAAGGATAAGTATCAACTATTTTAAAATATTATAATTGGAAATTCATATTGAATATTTAGGAATGGACTTCATCACTCATGACACAAAGTGCAAGGAGATGCAGAAGTCTATCGCGATATCAAAACCAATTTTGAGAGTTTGATCCTAACCGGGATTTCTCGAATCTTCAACAACAAACTCGGCCCAACAAATGATTTCTCGAAAGAGCAATTGGTACCGTATCAATAAAGTCATTTGGCACCGAATACAAAATTCGCGACCGGTACCAGAATAGGCACAATTGTTTGGTACCGAAATAACTCAGTCACACTGGTACTAGAATAACACAGTCACACTGGTACCAATAGCATGTACTGCACCAATAGCACAGTCAAAACGTAATAACATAGGCTAGTAATCAGAATAGAACAAGGCGTGACTGATCATCGTTATGGCTTTGTTGGTACCATATTAATGCTTCTTAAGATCAAATGATTAGGATCATGCAAAATAAACTATTTAAATCGAATTAACTTGGGAAAATCAAACAAAACATGCCTTAAACATAAGTTACCTCTCTATGCACATGAACAAGGTCATTAAGGTATTTGTGGAGGAAACAATCAATTATATATACACATGTGAAGCTAGGCTCATATATAGGGTAATATAGGGTATTATAAGTGTCAAAATGAAGACTCAAAATTCCCCCATGCTTAATTCATTGCATGTCCTCATGCAACAATGATCTCAAAATTTCAAAAATTATGGATAATTTTCACTGACAAGCATTCCCTCAAGTGTTACCTCATCATTTTTAGCTACATATAAACTTCCGCCCATGCTTCACACTTTTTACCCATGTCAAAGTAGTTATGACAGAAAAGTGGAGTCATGAGTAATAGATTAGACCTGCTAGTGATTTGACGTTAAGTCTTATCCAATATGTTGTGGATCATAGTTAAGAGAAAGAGTTGTATGTGACTCTAATATGATTATAGGATAATGGCCAAGAGTTTTCAAATGAATTTGACTAATAGGCCCCCCTGGCCAAATTATATTTAAAACAAAAGTGATATAAGCATAGTTAAGATCTCATTTAAAGAGAGGAACACATAAAAGGAATATATCCCAAGATGATTAACTCATCCCTTATCCAAGTTTATTGAGATGAAGCTCTTCTTCTTATAGGTAAGGTGAATTACATATACGAGGGTCCCACTTCTATGCAAACCTATTTATTTTAAAGATAGAACACTAAAGTGGATAATTTGAAGGTTCTTAAGAACATCATCCGAGAGGTATAAAGGTCATCTCCTAGCCTTAATTTGATAGTGATTTCTTCAAAATGAGACCCAAAGGGTTTTTTTCAGTTTTAGGTGTGCCAATTTATGTTTTTCAACCTCTCTACCTGATAGTCTCACGCTAACAAAGCTTAGTACCCCCAATCCGTTTATATCTTAGTACCATACATGCATGGTCTCAATCTCCAACATGCTTGTTCAAGACTGATGGTTTTACTTGTACTTCCCTCTCGATACTTCCTTTATTATATTACTCAAAATATTTAGAATTATGTATACTTCTCATTGGCACTTTAGAGTATAAGGAAGGCGTGGTACGAGAGTGCTTTAGAGTTATTAGGCACATAATTAATTGTTTCCAATTATCCTAATGGTGACATCATCCACATTCAAATTAAATCTTAACTATTCAATGTATAATGTAACATCTCGAATAATGACTAAGAGGTCCCTCTAGTTAATCCTATTAGGGTTCTCATGAAAGTTCATTAAGGTTTTGCAAGGGCGGTCCACACATGAGGTTTTCATCAATAACTCCCAAGAAAAACTTGTAAAGATAAACTTGATAAAACTTGTTTAAATAAACTAGGTTAGTATTTGACATAATGTTGTTACCACTTTTCAATGGATATTTTAATTAGCAATCACTTCTTCAAAATGATGAGGTAATAAGACAAGTGCACCCATTATCATATAGAGCTAATGTGAAAATATCTTCTTTAAAGGATAGCAATGATGATTCATTTAGGTTGAGTGTAGAAATGTAGGAGGAAGATGTACTTGAGAGTAAAACAATTCAACACAAGACTTAAAATGATCCTTCTTGATAGAAAGAACATGAAGATATTAGCCCATGCCTCCAATTACCTAAAGTGAAAACAATGTTAAGCACATGAAAAAATATCATATCACTTTGGAATCAATTTATAAGTAATGAGTTATTTTTGTAGCACCAAAATAGAAAAATTAAAATAATTAACAAAGCGTAAACGTGCGACTTAGATGTATAATGCAGGGCTTGTAGAAGTTCGCCATGGTAGGAGGTGTAATAATTGAGAGTACATGCTTCATCGCATAATTAGTCCAATTTTAGTAAAATGAAAAAATATTGATTTTATACATCCTATTGCTTAAAGCATTTAAATCGAAAGAAAACTTTAAATATATTATTAGAGCTAATCGGGACACTATTACTAGTAATCGGATCACCCGAAAATTTCCATGAGTGCAAACCTAGTGCTTTTGAAACTTTTGTAGGTTGAACCTTTGTAGAAGTTGTTGGTGTTTTATGTAAACTAGAATTTGTAGACTTCTCCTTGTAGATGGCATACTCTGAGTATCAAGCTATAGAAGATGCTAGCAATCACTATTGTTGCAGGAAGAAACATGTGAATTTTTATCATGCTAGAAAAACACTGTTGTTGTTGCCAATTTCCATTTTATTAAAAAAAATGAACCTAACTACTATTGTCTCAGAAACCACTCCCCCATGCTTGAGTTTTTTCATGGCCTCATGCAACAAAGGTGAGACGCTTAAAAGGCTGCTCGTATGTTGTGAACATCTTCTAAAAAACAAACTAATAAAATTAATTAAAACTAGGTTTCTTTTATTCATGCTTAAAAGAAAAAATTTAAGGAAAGGTCGTGCCGATTTATTAGCTATGAATAAAATAGTTTGGAATTAACATTCAGTTTCAAATGCTATTAAAAATATCACTTTAATTAATCATCCTTGTGGAAATAGCGGTCTTCAAAAAGATAGGTAAAGATAAAGCACAAATGCATCATTTTTAACAACTTAAGGAAAAAGAGAAGAAATTTCGCAAATAGGTCATGAAGTACTCCCTTAAGTTTTCTCTTCCTTTGACAAGGATGCCTTCTCCACTTTTGAAACCCCTTTCTATTATTATGTGTGCATTCATTGTGATAAAGAGATTCCTTCTCATAAGATTCCAAACAAAATTATCAGAACTTCTTAAAGAAATCCACTATAGGAACAAAAGATCTTAAACCAATTTCTTTATTAGCTTTGACATTCCCATTTATGAAAAGTATGAAAGATAGTTTGCATTTTACTTATGTGCAACATTTATTTATTTATTTAATCGATCCCACTCTAATTGAACAAAAGAAAATGTCCTTCAAGTATAGGAATACTTCCTAATGAAGCCAAAGTGTGAATTCAAGTTAGAAATATATTCATACTTGGGTTTAAAAGATAAATTTTGCTGCATACCCGCAGGCTAAAGGACTAGCTACTTTGATGAAGAGATCAAGCAATAATGAAAATAAAAGAGTGGTGTTGTGACCTAATAACCAATTGAAACCATATTTCAATAGGATCACTATATTCGTAAATCTTCTTTGTTTAGGTCACACTCAATGTCCTCCTCTACCATGCTATGCGAATTATCCTCTTCAAGATGATTTCATTCTTGATTACATACATGATCTGTCGAGAGGCATGATAAGGACTCCTCAATCTTAGGTTAGACTAGTTGCTCTCCATTGAATTATATCCACGATTCTTTAGTCTCCTCCTTCAACAAATTGATAAGAGGAATCCAACGGGATTTCTAAATCTTCATGTGGAGAGAGACAACTAGATTCTTGATTGTTGTCAAGATATGCTCTTCTTGAGAAGTGGATATCCCAAAGTCGCTAGGACGTGGATAAATTTCTTGAGGAACATTCTTCAAGCTCTTGATCATCCTTGGAATTACTCTAGTCGGTTGATGATCTCTGTCTCGCAACACAAATTAGTACTTGGGGGTTCTAACAACACCTCAAACATGATTTATCATCAAAGATATGAATTTTAAAACTATTTGCAAAACAAAACACACCAAACTTGAACTCCTTGGGTTATTGGGACCCTCTATTGTCACCAGGTTATTAGTTCACACACGTTATCTCATCATATATAAAACTAAAGTTGCATAAATAAAAACACACTTTGCACCAAAATAAGAGAGGACAACCTAACTTTGGAGCAACCCCACCAAAGTGGATGCATGGGATATTCCCTCATGTCTTACCGTATTCTCTTTGCCCTTAGGTCATCCACAAAACAAATCCAAAACCATTAAAGGAATATAATTCAAATACTACCTATTACTGCCATAACTCCCCGAACGGTACAAAATGTTGGTGCAATTATTTGCATAATATACAACCAAACATAAATTATCAACCGACTGTTGAATCAGCAGATTTGATGCACTATATGTGTCGTTAATAGATAGGTTCCTATGTATGTTTAGTATAGCTTAGATAAGAAAGACAACAATAACAAAATACTTTGTTTTTAAAGATACCACTCTTCACACAATTCAAAATTAGAAGCAAACTTGCAATTATGCACTCAAAAGATTTTGCTCGATAATGCCTTGTCAATTTACAATCTCATGAAGTGGAAATATGGACTTTGAATATGTTATCTATAGCTACTATCCTTAACCACAACTAACAAGCAAATCTGGTCACACTTCAACAATAACAAATAATAAAGTTCATGGTAAACTCTCAACAAACACTCAATCGAAAAGGTTCTTGATCACATTTCAAGTGTGTTCATTATAGACTCCGCATCGTTATAACCCTAAAATGCACCATACGTTACCTCGGCATCGTGCCAACTCATGCCTCTTCCTATCTAAAGCCATGCTGAAAGTACCTCAAACCACTTCGTCAAGCAACCCATGGGCCCTAACTTCCTTTCATAACGGAGCGGCATTGTCGCCCTCTTATCGCATCGCTGGTATCACTCTGCCATTTTAAAACAACCCGCTGAGTACCTAACAATGCAAAACCAGGAAAGCTCGAGATTCGTGTGGCTTTTGTCAAGACCGAATCCTCCGCCATGCATGGTCGTGAGAGTTCTGTCTGAAACCCTAGCTCTTCCTAGCCTATAAAAGGAAGGGGTAGGGTACTAGTCGTGGAGGAAAAATATAGTAAAGGAACTCAGCCAAATCGCTAAGCTTACTAAGTCCCAACCCTTTAGCTTTGCCTCAAGCTTTAGGAGAAACTCAAGAAGCAAAGCTAGCTTGGAGGACAAAGAAGAGGAAGAGCCCAGACTAGAATCAGTGGAATCCATGGACTCCACCCTGTAAATCATTGTAAGCTTCCATTTGTATTTGAAGTTAATAAAAAGATACTTTCCCGTCCCGCATACATAAGTTTCATATATGATATTTGATTTATGTTTCTTATCTCTAACCCTATAATAGATCAAATAGGGCATGCATGCATAATATTGTTTTGATTGCAGGAAGCTTTTGGAAGGAGCAGCAGCGGCAAAAGGACAAGAAATTCAACGGAGGATCTTTACTTCACCGGCCCCGGTAAAGGGTTGTTTATTCCTTCTCTCTCTTTGTATGTACATGTGAAGAAAGAGTAATAGTTTCGCATCTTCTGGGGTATAAGGTCAAAAGTTAGTCTTAAGTGTCATTTTCTGCGTATAAGTTTTAGAGCCCTAGCTTATTAGTCCAGAGGGTAGAATACCCAACAACAATGAAATGAAAAGATGAACTCAGATCTGTCCTATGTAGCAACTAAACTAACCATCCATTAACATTTTGTTTATCTAAATGCTTCACACAAATTCAAACCTTAAGTAACAAAAACTCCATAAATAAAAACTTCAAACAAAACACAACAAAGGATTCTTTAGGTGACAAGTCGCTCATTCCAAAGTTTATGAATTAGAGATATGAACTTAAGAGCTTGTTTCATGTAGCAATCAAAATAGTAATTAACAATCAACTCCATCCACTCTTGAAACAAAAATCAATTTCCACTCTGTTCTATCAAGCAAATCTTCTTTAGTACAAGGAACAATTCAACATGACTGGGGGACTTTATTATGGAGAATGAAGCTGAGATATAAATTCCTATGGCTCCTTTACATACTGAAAACACTACAGTCATAAACTCAAAATATCATTTACTTAACAATCCCATGCTTCAAACAATTAAATAACAATCTACAATATTAGAAAAGGAAAATATTTATTCGATTTAATTAATTATTCACACCAATTCAAAACAAATGATTTAATTTTGAACTCTTGTAATGGATTTAAAATCATTGACAACACACTACTATGAAATGTTCACACAATCACACAAATTATATACAGGGAGGTTTACCTTGGTTGGGATGGTGGGCCCTTTCCGAACCAACAAGGTACCTCTAAAACGATAACATGCTAAAACATTCTAATCATACCCATAAATTGCACAACAGATCATTTGTATTTCTTCAAATGGTAAATTGAATCAGCGGCCCATCATCTCGTACATCAAAACAATATGCATCATTCTACTCATTACATACATATGTATATCTGTGTATCCTATCTCCTATACAACATCCCTTATAAAGAAGGTGAGTTGATATGATCCAAATCTAAGGATAAGCATCAAACTATTTTTCAAATATTATAATTGGAAATTCATATCGAATATTTAGGAATGGACTTCATCCTCATGACATGAAGTGCATGAGTGATGAAGTCTATCGTGATATCAAAACCAATTTTGGAGACTTCGATCCAACTGATTTCTTAGAATCTTCAACAAGAAACTCGTCCAACAAATGATTTCTGGAAATGGAAATTGGTACCAGAATACACACAGTCATTTGGTGCCAGAATGGCACAGTCACACTGGTACTAGAATAGGTGCAGTTGTTTGGTACCGGAATAGCAAAGTCACACTGGTACTAGAATAGCACAGGCTGGTACCAGAATAACAAAGGTTGGTACTAGAATAGCACATGGCAGTACCAGATCAATGTTATGTGGTTTTGTTGGTACTGGATCAATGCTTCTTAAGATCAAATGATTAGGATCATGAAAAATCAACTATTTTAATCGAATTAACTCAAGAAAATCAAATCAAGCATGCCTTAACCATAAGTTACCTCCCTATTCACATGAACAGGGTCATTAAGTGTATTTGTGGAGGAAACAATCAATTATATATACATAGCATAGGCAAAATAGGCTCATATAGGGGGTAATACAGTATATTAGAAGTGTCAAAATGGAGACTCAACATACCTGTTGAATCTTTTGAATGAAACATTTAGCTTTATCTGTATGATCCTGTGCATCTTCTTTATTTGCTTCTCCAAAGGAAAATTCCATAGGTGATTTAGGTAAGTACCCCAAACATACTCCAAAAGGAGTTTTCTAAGTAGACGAATGCATGGCATGATTATAGGCATGTTGGATATAAGGTAAGTTTTTATCCCATAATTTAGGATTCTTACTAGAGTATCCTTGAGGCATATGTACCATTATTTTGTTTACCACCTCTCTAACCATCTGTTCAGATGAAAATTTGTGCTCTTATTAAACTTAGTGTCCATTAGCTCCCATAAATGACACCCAAAATTTTCCAAAAAGTGAGAGTATCGATCTAATATGATATATGTCAGAAGTCCAAAATGAACCCATACATTAGCGAATAACATCTGTTTTTTTTGTTCATTTGTGACCTGTTTCTTGCATGGCATTAGAATACATATCTTGTTGAATTTGTCCACCATGACATATAGATAATCATGAACATTCTTGGATATCAGAAACCCCCTACAAAGTCCATGGAGATACTTTCCTATGGCTATGAAGATACTGGAAGTGGTGTATATAATCCCATATTTTGGTTGCTAGGCTTACTTTTCGCACACATGACACACCCTTTGATATACTTGTAAATTGTTTCATTCATCTGAGGCCAATAACAATACCTATATAATTGTGAAACTATCTTACCTACCCCGAAATGACCAGAGATGAGAGATGTTTGAGATTCTTTGATTACATTTACTCTTTCATCTCTTGGTATACATAATTTTCCAAGATGATATAACAAACTGTCATGCATATAACAACTTGACTGTTGATTTCCATGAGTTAATGCATCATATACTTCTTTAAAATAGCCATCCTTAGAATATTTTTTTACATAACTTTCATGCACTAAAGGACTATACCCGAGTATTGTGGATACATTAATGATTGGTCTTGATAACATATCTACATCCTTGTTATGAATACCCTTCTTATACTTGATTAATGAATAAAATTGTTGTAGAAAACCCATCCAACTGAATTGTCGTGACTGTTGTATCTTGGTATGTGACTGCAAATACTATAATGGTGATGATCGATGTGAATTATTGTTTCCTTTCCCATTAATTCTTCCATTTCTTTACACTTTGTACCAATGCATACAATTCCTTATCATATGTTGGATAGTTAATAATATCTTGAATGAAAGTCTTGTTGGAGTTACTTCACACACACCTAGGATTTATTTTTCCTAAGGTATTTCATTTTTTATGATTCATAATTAGTCATTATCTACTCTCCTATATTTTAGGGAAGAATATTCCACCTGAAGAATATTCTCTTTCAGTTGACACTTAAGTTTGACTAGTTGAGTTGAGTTTAGCTACCGCATTGGTTTTGTCATCATGCAACATTGGGATCATCACCAAATAATGTGAACTTTCCTTGGTATCATCACCAGACTGTCACATTAATCTTGATTCCCTAATATACTCCCCACTACTCTCTGTTCATTCAGTTAACTAAAGACTAGTTGACTAGTTAACTCAGCTAAGTGGAAGTTGACTCCCGTAACTGCCTTAGAGACTATACTAGGTGACAGTTCACTCCCGTAACTATTGGTTTGTGTCAATATCACTCTAGAACACCACTATGGCGCATTGGTTCTCTTCAAGTGCGCACTCATTGAGTTATACAAAGTATATAATGTGTAAATTATTCATTATTCATAATGGTTAATGATAATTCTTTTATTCTTTCTCTCCTTCTTATTATTTCTCAATTTATCTCTGCAAATGTGTCTATTATTGTTTAGCTAGATCTATTATGTGCAATTTCAACACATTTACATGGTATCAGAGCTTAGGGACTTCTAATAAAAAGCTACACCTATTTTTTTTGCAGGTACAAAAGATTTAAGACAACAGAAAGATGGATTTCCAAAAAGAATTCAATCTTACAACTTGCAACTACTTTGCATGGAAGGAGAAAATATCCATACATATACAAACCAGAGGGTTGTATAGTTTAAACATGAATACAGATACAAAAATGACATCATCCATAGAAAAATCCAAGCATTTAAATTGCATGGATGAGACACTCGAAACAATTTGCAGTCTTATTTCTCCCGATCTCCTTTTTCATATATCTTCCTGTAAGACTTCCAATGACACCTGGACCACCTTGGAAAGGATATTTGGAAAAAATGATGATATGAGGGGACACATGCTGGAGGTGGAACTGCTTACATTGGATCCAAAAAGCTTCGATAATATCCAAGATTTCTTTATAAAATTCAAGGATTTACTGTTGCAACTCAAATCTTGCGGGGTTGATAAATCGAAGGAGGAGAAACAAATGGTTCTCACCATTCTCTCCAAGATTGGTATTGAATTATTTGTAGTCATATCCACATTCCATTCTGTCATATTTTCCTCTTGAGCCACCTTGAAGATTCCTTCTCTTGAGGACTTTATCGAATCTCTGACACAATAGCAAACCAAGCTCATCAACATGGGAACAATCAAAGGCCCAACAACACATGCACTCATTATGCAATATAGAAGACAAAAATATCAAAAATCTAAAGATAAAGACAAATAGAAAGATCATGGACATTCGAAGAAGGAAGGGTACACAAAACCCTTCACCAATGCCTTTGGATCCAAAGGGGAAAAGGGAAGAAAAAGGGAGAAATGAACGTATTGTCACAAAGGATTCCATCTAGAATCCACATGCATGAAAAAAAAAATAGATCTAATGTCTCAAATAATTCATCAAAAAACCCTTGGAGATCACATCCTCAAGGGCGCCAAGAAGAAGAAGAAGCTAGAAGATCTGAATTCCAAGAAAGGAAATTCTATCCATGCCTTGATTGTGATCAACTCCTCTCTTGATGCTTGGATCGTAGATTCAGGAGCATCACATCACATGGCTGCCTCAAAAGAATTCTATTATTCATTGGATGCATGCAACGGTCCTTCTGTTCTGATGGGGGACAACTCTTCTGTCAAATTCACCGACAAAGGAAGGATTGAACTCACCAACAGAAGCTTCGAGAATGTGTTTCACGTTCCCAAAATTTTCATCAACCTTCTCTCCATGTATCAAATGAAGAATTCTAGCACTGGAAAGAAATTCACATTCACACCAAATTTCGTGGACATCTACGACATGCAAACCAACTCCAGGGTTGCTACCGGTGAGGTAAATCATCAGTCTAGATTTTATACTTTTTCTGAATTCATTGAACCTAATTCTACTTTACTGCTTACTCATGTTAATGAAGGTAGTAGGATATGGCATGAAAGGTTTGGACATTTGAATTTCAGATACATTCAAGAACTTAGAAATAAAATATTGGTTCATGGTCTAAGAAACATCCATTTCTCCAAGGGAGCATGTAAGGGATGTTTTCTCGGAAAACACCCTCAAGAGAAATTCGACAAAGGAAAGTCTTAGCGAGCTTCTGCACCTTTATGTCTGATCCACAGTGACCTTATGGGTCCTTTTATGCATCCATCCATCAAAAAAGTGAGGTTTGTTCTCATTTTTGTTGATGATTTCTCACGTTTTACATGGATCTACTTTCTCAGGAAAAAATATGAGGTCTTTCAACACCTCAAAGATTTCAAAGCCCTGGTTGAGACACAGTCTAGAAAGAAGATCAAAGTCCTCCAAATTGATAATGGGGGAGAGTATGTAAATCATGATATCAATAATATTTTCCATGAGGCAGGGATTCAGTTGCAGTGTATAGTTCCCTATACTCTACATCAAAATAGAGTTGTTGAGCGGAAAAACAGATCTCTAAAGGAGATGGCATGTTGCATGTTGCATGCAAAGTCACTACCACAGAGACTATGGGACGAAGAAATTAATTGTGCAACATACATCCAAAACATATATCCCCGTAGATGTTTCAAGGATAATACCCCCTTCGAGGCTTGGAGTGGCCTCAAACAGGAAGTGACCCACTTTCACATTTTTGGTTCATGTGCATGGGCCCAGATTCCCTTTGAAAAGAGAAGGACACTTGATCCACAGAGAACTGGGTGTATTTTTGTTGGATACCCCGACAGTGTGAAGGGATATAGGATTATTTATATTTCCTCGGACCAACTCATCATTGAGCGTAGTGTCCAATTCAAGTAAAGTGTCTCGCAAGTACCTCATCGGCCACATGCAGACACCTTCATTCTTCCACCTGTCCGAGATGATGAGAATGCACATGTCAATTCTTCTTCAGATGAGATTTCTAATTCAAAGGACTCAGATGATTCAGATTCAGAGTCAGTAATTTCATATCCAAAGTCATATCATCAAGATGCATTTGTAGAGCCATAGCATAGACCCAAGTGGGAACAAACTACTCTTCAGGATGCAGGGTATCTCATTGGTGATCCAACCGATACTAGGAGGATTCGATCTAATTTCGAGGAGCCTCCTGTTGCACTCACTGCCATTGAACCATTTCCCTCCAGGCATCTTTTCTTGATTCAGTCTTCAGATCCATAGTATTATGGCAGGGCTGCTGGAAATCCCTTTTGGGAATCCACCATGCAAGAGGAGTACAAATCCCTCCTCGAGAACCAGACTTGGGATCCAGTTCCCCTTCCTTCTGGGATGAAACTTGTCAGATGAAAATGGGTCTACATGACCAAGAGCATATTGGATGGATATATTAGTAGATACAAAGACATGCTTGCTACCAAATGCTTTCATTAGGTGCATGGTATTGACTATGATGATACCTCCGCTCTAGTAGCGAAGATGGATTCCATATGATTGACACTTTCCATTGCAGCAGCTAAGGGATGGGAAGTCCATCATATGGACATGAAGAATGAATTTCTTCACCATGATCTCCTTGAGGATATCTATATGGAGCAGCCCCAGGGATTTATGAAGGACTCATCTTTGGTCTATCGACTGAAGAAGTCTCTTTATGGCCTCAAGAAGGCTCCAAGGGCATGGTATTCTAATATGGACTCCTACATGTTGTCACAGAACTTTGTATGTTGTAAATTAGACATGAATGTATACATGCTCAGGACAGTTGATTCACGTCTAATCTTAGTTATGTATGTTGATGATTTAATGATCATCGGTTGCTTGACTTCAGCGATTGCTGCAGTCAAGAGGATTCTACATGACAGGTTTTTTATGACAAACATGGGTCCTCTACACTTCTTCCTTGGACTCTAGATCAGCCAGGATGCATAAGGCATCAAACTGTCTCAGGCCAAGTATGCACGAGATCTCATTGAGAGATTTCACATGAAACAATCCAAGTCTGCTATGACTCCTTTCCTATCAAAAGTCAAACTAGAGAATGGCAGGGAGAGTCCATTGGTTGATAGAAAACTGTATAGAAAACTAGTGGGGATCTTGTTGTATCTCACACACTCTAGACCAAACCTCTCATATGCAGATGGTGCAATTTCCAGGTTCATGAAGGAGACGCATGAGATACATTGGAAGGATGTAGAGCATATCCTTCAATACTTATAGGGCACCATCACCTTTGGTATTCATTATGAAACAAACTCTACATTAGATCTCATTGGGTTTACCGATTCTGACTAGGTTGGCGATAACATTGATCGCAATTCCACATCTAGTTACTCACCCAGTCTTGGTTCTGGGCTTATATGTTGGTCGAGAAATAATAAAGATGTCATTTCTCTATCTTCAGTCGAGGTAGAGTACATATGGGTAGTTAACATAACCATTCAGACTATGTGGCTACAAAATTTTCTCACTGAGTTGGGCATTCAGTTTCATCATTCGATCGTCATTTAGTGTGACAACCAGAGCACTCTGAAGTTCTGTAGAGATCTAGTTCAGAGGCAGCGGATGAAGTACATCGAGATCCACATGCACTACATCTGGGAATTAGTACATGAGTGGATCATCGACTTATAGTTTTGTCCTTTAGTAGAACAGATGGAAGACATCTTCACCAAGACCTTCACTGAGAAGAAGTTTCATTGTCTACAAAGTCATCTTGGAGTGAAGGACAAAGTTGCCTAGAAACTGTAGTTCTTCTTTTTACATACATTGTACCTCGAGGGGGGGTTTTCCCATGATTTTTTCCCTCTTTCCTCACTTTATTTCAGTGTATCTTTTGTATTTGGGTTCATAACATGGCCTCGTTGCAAGGACCCATTCTTTATTTTCACCATAGTGATGCTCAGGGGGGGTGTTGGAGTTACTTCACACACACCTAGGATTTATTTTTCCTAAGATATTTCCTTTTTTATTAGTCATAATTAGTCATTATCCAATATCCTGTATTTTAGGGGAGAATATTCCACGTCAAGAATATTCTCTTTCAGTTGACACTTCAGTTTGACTAGTTGAGTTGAGTTTAGATGTTGCATTGGTTTTTTCACCATGCAACAATGGGATCATCACTAGATAATGCACACTTTCCTTGGGATCATCACAATACTGGTGCATTACCCTTGATTCCATGATCTACTCCTCACTAATCTCTATTCAGTCAGTTAACTGAAGACTAGTTGACTAGTTAACTCAACTAGGTGGCATTTCACTCCCGTAACTTCCTGAGAGACTAGAATAGGTGGCAATTCACTTCCATAACTGTTGGTGTGTGTCAAGATCACTCTAGACCACCACTATAGTGCATTGGTTCACCTCCAGTACACATTCATTGAGTTATACAGAGTATATCATGTGTAAATTATTCATTATTCATAACGGTTAATGAGAATTCTTTTATTCTTTCTCTCCTTCTTCTTCTTTCTCAATTTCTCTCTAGAAATGTGTGCATTATTGTTTATCTAGATCTATTCTATGTAGTTTCAACACATTTTCAAGCCTCAGAATGATAACATATAGGTTTATCTTATTGCATCAAGATTAATGCCATGGCATGTCCACTTGCATCATTTTGAATCTCAAATGGTTGTTGTAGATCTGGAAGAGCCAATATAGGTGTGGTGCTTATCCTCTCCTTTAATGCCTTGAAGGCCTTCTTTTATTTTCCTCCTCATTGAAAGACCCTCTTAACACTTTTTAATTCATGTAGATATGTTGTTATGTATGAGAAATTAGCAATGAATTTCCTCCAATACTATATTTCTCCTAAGAAGCTCCTAACTTCAATGGAAGTAGTCGGCTTGGGCCATTTTAAAATGACTTCAACATTTGCAGGATCTATCTTTAACTGACCATTTCCTACAATGTAACCCAAATATACCAGATATTTTTTTCCAAATTCACACTTATATAACTTGATATACAACTTATCCTTCTTCAAGAGTTCAAATACTATCTTGACATGCTCTATATGATCTTCCCATCTTCAACTAAAAATCAATATATCATCTAGATAGACAATAAAAAAATCATTTGTATAGGGTCTGAACATGTCATTCATCACCCTCATAAAATATTTTGGTGTGTAACATAACCCAAATGACATAACAAACCATTCAAACAAGCCTTGCTTAGTCTTGAAAGAAGTCTTCCATATGTTTCCTTCTGCAATTCTGATATGATGGTAACCACTTCTCAAGTCCAACTTAGTGAAATACACATCATTATTTAACTAATCTAATAGATCATCTAATCTGGGAAGAGGATACTGGTTTTTTAATTTAATCTTGTTGAGGGATCTAAAGTCAATACACATCCTCCACATGCCATATTTCTTCATACCTAAAACAATAGGAGAGAAACCACACATAAAATATCTTGGTCTGATGATTCCATTATCGAGCAACTCTTGAACTTTCTTCTTAATTTTTTCATTCTCAATAACTAATGACCTATACATTCCAATGTTTGAAAGAGGAGAATCTTTCTACAAACGTATTTCTTGTTCAACCTCTCTTTTAGGAGGAAACCCTGTAGGTTCCTAAAACAACTCATCATAATTAGATATGATGTTGATCATATCTTGTTTATGATTTGGATCACAACCTACTAAAGCATCTATTATATCTTCTTCTTTCTATTTTACTATCATGAGAAAAAAATATTTTCTTGCTCTCACGAGTCTCTTCGTTTTCCTTGTGCTCACTAAAGAAACATTAGTTTTGATGTGATGAGCTCTAAAAATATATTCAACCCTATCCTTGAGAAGGTGATATTTATTTTCTTCTAAATATAACACAACCTTCCTTCCAAATAGATATAGACTACCCAAGACAATGTTTCAAATGTCAAGAGGAGCAACATCTAAATCAACCCCATCAAAGAACTTAACCGTAATTGCAAACCTGATCTTAGACTGCTTTGTTACCTGCAATTTAGCATCATCACACACCCAACCTAATGTATATGTTTTTTATTAGGTGTCATCTTCAATCCCAAATTCTTAACAATTGATTCAAATATTAGGTTAACTTGAGATCCACTATCAAATAAATTATATACCATAGTATGCTTGAATATAACTCTAACATGAAAAAGATCGCTCCTTTTCTTTTGATCAATATCACTTTCCATCTTGGAAGATTGAATTGAATAATTTAAACTGATAGTTGATATATCTTTACTTCCTATGGACATGATCTTAGATCCATATCTAGAATATGACCCTAGATATTGATGATCTAATGCAACAGTCTTCTACTTCCCTTTATCCTTGAATTTATTTGGTCATATATCTATATGCCACTTCCAACACTGTGATTCCTCATGTCGCTTTCTCTTACAGTGGGAACATGTAGTTCTTCCCTGAACTTGCTTCACTATGGTTTATTTCTTACTCTTCCATTTACCTTTTGATTTCTTCTCGAACTTGAATGGCTTATTATCTTCGCTCACATGCTTACCCTTACTAGCCTCTAGATGTGTAGCTTGTACTAACACCTTATCAATGTTAGTAGGGATAAACATTAGAATAGTGTGACAAATATATGAATGCATGACCCCAATATATTTCAAAAGAGTTTCATGAGTATACAATGAAATTCCTAGGGATAATTCCTTCTTTTTGAATTCCTATGTATATACTTGAGTATTCTGACCTTTACCATGTCTTAGATGTTGCCACTCGATCATTGTCATTTGTGTATGTGTCAGTGGATAGAATTGTTTCCTTATAGCCTTAGTAAACTTATTCCAAGAAGATATTAGTTTTCCCTTTTGAAAAATATCAACTTGCATCTTACTCTCCCACCATATTAAGGTAGTGCCATTTATTCGAAGAGAATCTAATTGTATCTTTGAAGCCTTGTCCATAATCCTTTGAACCCTGTAATATACCTCTATTTTCTTGATCCAGTTCTATAATTTCTTGGCATTGAATTCTCCATCATATGTTGGAAGCTAAAACTTAACATCCAATTTTAGTAATGGAAGATTATGCTCATAATTATTAGAGGACTTATTTCAATGAGAATAATGTTTACTCACATTAGAAGAAACCAATGATGATGATGAAGAAGGGGAAGGGGGATCTAAAGGTCCACCGCTTTCACCTCCTCCTTCTCATTTTACCGTAGATTATATGCTTGCATGATTTTGAATTATTCATTATAAATCATCTATTGTTTCTTTTAGTGATTGAATCATAGATATGATCTCTTCATGGCTCATGGGTTGATCTTCTTCTTCTCCTTTTTCAGAATCCATATTATGTCGTCAAAATCTCTTTCCAATTTCAAAATTATAACTTGCAAGTTTTCCTTTACCAATTTTGAGTTTAGTTCTTGTAAGAACCCACTTGAAAAACAATTTCCAAACGTACTTTGATACCAAACTGATCTGAAAAATCCTTAGATATTGATAATTTTAAATAAACATAAACATCTACTTGATCTTCAAAATAAAATGATCACTTGATTGTTTTGTAAATTACATGTGAAGAACTTATCTAACCAAATACACTTTAATGATAAATGACTTGAAAATAATTAAAATTGAAATGAGAAAAAATAATATAATCACATACACAAGTTGGAAAAAGAAGAGTTCACCCAATTAGGGTTACCTCTCCCGATCCACTTCCAATAGAGACTTTTTTTATTAATGCTCAAATGCTTGAGTTTTACAATAACCTTTTTACTGTTGGCATGTTTACAAGAAGAGCGTGCTTTTCATTGATGGAAAGAACAACATCAATGATGGCATGTCTACAGGAAATAACAACAACAATGATAGCATGCTTATAGTTATTTATCGCAAGAACAACAACGATGAAGGTATGGTTACAGGAAAGAACAATAGCAAAATTGGCAGGTTTACAGTTGGGAGACAACAATGGAAAACAGGAAGGCAAGGAAGATCAGCAACGATGATGGCATGGAAATATCATAAGAATAACAATGAAGAGAAACAGTGATTGTTGGATCCCATTCAGAATTCCCTATGACCGTTATATCTGATTCCAGACAGGAGGAGCACAAATATGGAGGACAGATCTCGGGTCTTAGATCCGAGCGCAGGGTCCGACCATCATTGGAACTAGGAGAACCTACATGTTCTTTAAAGTTTTAGGAGACGCAGTCTTACAAAATCCCGAAAGCAAGAGGACCGCCCATCTTCGGGCAGGACACGTGGTCACAGATCAACATTTCGCTAACTAGAAATTCAAAGGAAGGAGGTTCCCTAACCTCTCGAAATCACGAAATGTCAAACCATGATTTAATCTGAGTCATTGATCAAATGGAGATCATGGATCATTGATTTGAATCCATTTTGGAGTTTTGGATACTGGGAGTTGGAGGTGTCAAGGACACTCATGACAAGAATGATGAAATCGTGAAATGTGAAACGCCGAAATACCTTTAGATCATTTCAGGTTTCGTGACTTGGAGTGTCAAAACACTTCATCATAGAAATGTTGAAACGTCGAAATGCGAAATGCCTAAATACCTTCAGATCATTTCGGGGTTCATGACTTGGAGTGTCAAAACACTTCATCATAGAAATGATGAAACGCCAAAATGCGAAATGCCGAAATACCTTCAAATCATTTCAGGGTTCGTGACTTGGAGTATCGAAACACTTCATCACAGAAATGCCAAAAGGCCGAAATACATTTTTGAATAAGGCTGTGGTCACAGCCAGTGGTCACATCTATGGAAGATGGAGGAAGGAGCTAGTGCAACCAAGCTCCATTTCCATGATCGCGACTTGGAGTGTTGAGACCCTTCATCATAGGAATGCCGAAATGAGAAATTGCAAAAGCGCTTTATGGATAAGAGCTTGGTCACCACTAGTGGTCACATCATCAAAGAGATGTAGAGAGGAGCTCAAAGATACAAGCTCCATTTCGGATTTTGGGACATGGAGAGTCGAGACGACTCTTCACAGAATCCCCGAAACATGAAATGTGAAATGCGTGTTCAGAATTGGCCCCTAGTCATAACCTATGGTCACATCGACGAAGGATCAAGGGAGGAGCTAGCATGAAGCTAATCTCCATTTTGGAGATCACGACTTGGAGAGTCGAGATGCCTCACAACAGGAATTGTCGAAATGTGAATCACAAAAACACCTTATGAATAGGCATGTGGTCACCGCCTGAGGCCACATGTGAAAGGAAAGGTGAATGGTGCCAAAGGAATAAGGCTCAAGAGGTTCACAGTGTAACTGCCAGAAACCACTGATTGTTTCTGCACATAAAAATAAAAGAGGCCTCAGTGCGATTTCCAGAGGAGCTGAAGAGTCTCAAGGCATATGCAAGTGGAATGAAGACTATTCATAGAGGCGATTGATAGATGGGAGAGAGTTGAAGCATGTAACTACAATAGAGAGGATGAGCTCGACTATGATAGAGAACACGAAGAGTCTCGACTGCTAGACAGGTTAAGGAATCTCAGCATAACACCCAGTGATGATGAACGCATGGGTATAACCACCAGAAAAGATGAGGAATTGCAATGATGATCAGGAAGAGGACTCGACACGAGGAGAACATGTAGAACAGAGAGAGTGTGTTGATGGTCGATGGAGTGAAGTGGTGGAAATGTGGTGTGGTAGTGAATATCCCAATGTGGAGAACAATGGTGCGGGTAGAGCATGTAGAAGGATTACACATATAGCATGCAAAAGGTGCACAGAGACTTGAGCAATGCAGAAAAAAGAAGAGATGAGTGCTGATGTTGAGAGTGATTCAAGCGTGTAGAACGAGGCAATGTGCAATAACTGAAATTAACAGAAGAGGAATGGTGCATTGAATGGACATGGCACACATAGCATAAAAGGTAGAAGAACAAAAAGTGCAAGGCATGTGTGCAGGAAGACAATGAGGCAGACAGAGCAGGGTAGTGTAGCAGAATAGTGATGAGACTGGTAATCCATTGGTGAACATTATATCATTGTAATAAATTTCAGTAGTAAAGATTGATATTTTCAGGGTGGTTGGGAGGTGCTAGGGAGGACTGTTATCCTCAGAGGTTCAAGTGGGTTCTTGAACACAGGGAGTTGTAGCTTCCATCTGGTTGCATCCAGACAAACTAGGGTGGTAGGGTGGTGCAAGGGAGAATTGTTGTTCTCTGTTATACAGGTTGGTTCCTGTGTGACTGGAAGTTGGTGCTTCCATCCAGTCGGTGTTGGAACACTCAGGGAGTTGGTGCTTCCTTATAGTGGGTGCTAGAGATACCAGAGAGTTGGTGCTTGTATAAATCCAGTTGGTGCTGGAATATTTAAGGATTTGGTGCTTCCTTCTAGTGGGTACTAGAGAAATTAGAGAGTTGGTGCTCTCAACAAGTTGGTGCTTGTATAAATCCAGTTGGTGATGGAATATTTAGGGATTTGGTGCTTCCTTCTAGTGGGTGCTAGAGAAACGAGAGAGTTGCTTCTCTCAACAAGTTGGTGCTTGTATAAATCCAACTGGTGCTGGAATATTTAGGGAGTTGGAGCTTCCTTCTAGTGGGTGCTAGAGAAATCAGAGAGTTGGTGCTTGTATAAATC
>SNQJ01S0059819.1:0-10798 GCA_010110895.2 Picea sitchensis | reverse complement strand
GTATTGTTATTGGCCTCAGATGAATGAAACAATTTACAAGTATATCAAAGGGTGTGTCATGTGTGCGAAAAGTAAGCCTAGCAACCAAAATATGGGATTATATACACCACTTCCAGTATCTTCATAGCCATAGGAAAGTATCTCCATGGACTTTGTAGGGGGTTTCTGATATCCAAGAATGTTCATGATTATCTATATGTCATGGTGGACAAATTCAACAAGATATGTATTCTAATGCCATGCAAGAAACAGGTCACAAATGAACAAAAAAAACAGATGTTATTCGCTAATGTATGGGTTCATTTTGGACTTCTGACATATATCATATTAGATCGATACTCTCACTTTTTGGAAAATTTTGGGTGTCATTTATGGGAGCTAATGGACACTAAGTTTAATAAGAGCACAAATTTTCATCTGAACAGATGGTTAGAGAGGTGGTAAACAAAATAATGGTACATATGCCTCAAGGATACTCTAGTAAGAATCCTAAATTATGGGATAAAAACTTACCTTATATCCAACATGCCTATAATCATGCCATGCATTCGTCTACTTAGAAAACTCCTTTTGGAGTATGTTTGGGGTACTTACCTAAATCACCTATGGAATTTTCCTTTGGAGAAGCAAATAAAGAAGATGCACAGGATCATACAGATAAAGCTAAATGTTTCATTCAAAAGATTCAACAGGTATGTTGAGTCTCCATTTTGACACTTCTAATATACTGTATTACCCCCTATATGAGCCTATTTTGCCTATGCTATGTATATATAATTGATTGTTTCCTCCACAAATACACTTAATGACCCTGTTCATGTGAATAGGGAGGTAACTTATGGTTAAGGCATGCTTGATTTGATTTTCTTGAGTTAATTCGATTAAAATAGTTGATTTTTCATGATCCTAATCATTTGATCTTAAGAAGCATTGATCCAGTACCAACAAAACCACATAACATTGATCTGGTACTGCCATGTGCTATTCTAGTACCAACCTTTGTTATTCTGGTACCAGCCTGTGCTATTCTAGTACCAGTGTGACTTTGCTATTCCGGTACCAAACAACTGCACCTATTCTAGTACCAGTGTGACTGTGCCATTCTGGCACCAAATGACTGTGTGTATTCTGGTACCAATTTCCATTTCCAGAAATCATTTGTTGGACGAGTTTCTTGTTGAAGATTCTAAGAAATCAGTTGGATCGAAGTCTCCAAAATTGGTTTTGATATCACGATAGACTTCATCACTCATGCACTTCATGTCATGAGGATGAAGTCCATTCCTAAATATTCGATATGAATTTCCAATTATAATATTTGAAAAATAGTTTGATGCTTATCCTTAGATTTGGATCATATCAACTCACCTTCTTTATAAGGGATGTTGTATAGGAGATAGGATACACAGATATACATATGTATGTAATGAGTAGAATGATGCATATTGTTTTGATGTACGAGATGATGGGCCGCTGATTCAATTTACCATTTGAAGAAATACAAATGATCTGTTGTGCAATTTATGGGTATGATTAGAATGTTTTAGCATGTTATCGTTTTAGAGGTACCTTGTTGGTTCGGAAAGGGCCCACCATCCCAACCAAGGTAAACCTCCCTGTATATAATTTGTGTGATTGTGTGAACATTTCATAGTAGTGTGTTGTCAATGATTTTAAATCCATTACAAGAGTTCAAAATTAAATCATTTGTTTTGAATTGGTGTGAATAATTAATTAAATCGAATAAATATTTTCCTTTTCTAATATTGTAGATTGTTATTTAATTGTTTGAAGCATGGGATTGTTAAGTAAATGATATTTTGAGTTTATGACTGTAGTGTTTTCAGTATGTAAAAGAGCCATAGGACTTTATATCTCAGCTTCATTCTCCATAATAAAGTCCCTCAGTCATGTTTAATTGTTCCTTGTACTAAAAAATATTTGCTTGATAGAACAGAGTGGAAATTGATTTTTGTTTCAAGAGTGGCTGGAGTTGATTGTTAATTACTGTTTTGATTGCTACATGAAACAAGCTCTTAAGTTCATATCTCTAATTCATAAGCCTAGAATGAACAGACTTATCACCTAAGAATCCTTTGATTGACTGTTTTGTTTGAGAAGTTTTATTACCAACTTTTTGTGCCAAGTTTGAAGTTGTGTGAAGCATTTAGATAAACAAAGTGTTAATGGATGGTTAGTTTAGTTGCTACATAAGACAGATCTGAGTTCATCTTTTCATTTCATGAGTCTATACTGAACACACTTGAAATGTGATCAAGAACCTTTTCGATTGAGTGTGTGTTGAGAGTTTTACCATGAACTTTATTTTTTGTTATTGTTGAAGTGTGAACAGATTTGCTTGTTAGTTGTGGTTAAGGATAGTAGCTATAGATAACAGATTCAAAGTCCATATTTCCACTTCATGAGCTTGTAAATTGACAAGGCATTATCTGAGGAAATTTTTTTGAGTATATGATTGCAAGTTTTGCTTCCTAATTTCTGAATTGTGTGAAGAGTGTTATCTTTAAAAACAGAGTATTTTGTTATTGTTTCCTTTATTATCTAAGATATACTAAACATACATAGGAACCTATCTGTTATCGGCACATATAGTGCATCAAATCTACTGATTATGAATCCTGGTTGATAATTTATGTTTGGTAATATATTATGCAAATAATTGCACCAACATTTTGGCACCGTTCCCGGGGAGTTATAAACAGTAATAGGTAGTATTTGAATCAGATTCCTTTAATGGTTTTGGATTTGTTTTTGGATGACCTAAGGGTGGAGAGAAGATGGTAATACGTGAGGGAAGCGCCCATGCATCCACTTTGGTGGGGTTGCTCCAAAGTTATGTTGTCCTCTCTTATTTTGGTGCAAATGTGTTTTTATTTATGCAAATTTAGTTTTATATATGATGAGATAACGTGTGTGAACTAATAACCTGGTGACAAAAGGGTCCCAATAACGCAAGGAGTTCAAGTTTGGTGTGTTTTGTTTTTGCAAATAGTTTTAAAATTCATATCTTTGATGATAAATCATGTTTGGGGTGTTGTAAGAACCCCCCAAGTACTAATTTGTGTTGTGAGACAAGGATCATCAACCAGCTAGAGTAATTCAAGGATGATCAAGAGCTTGAAGAATGTTCCTCCAATAAATTTCTCACATTCTAGCAGCAACTAGGATATCTGCCTCTCAAGAAGAGCATATATTGACAACAGTCAAGAATCTAGTTGTCTCTCCACAGGAAGATTTAGAAGTCCCATCGGATTCCTCTTGTCAATTTGTTGAGGAGAATCAAGAATCATGGATAGAATTCAATGGAGAGAAACTAGTGGAACCTAAGATTGAGGAGTCCTTAGCATGCCTCTCAGTAGATCCTGTATGTAATCCAAAGACCAATCATCTTGAAGAGGATAATCTGCATAGCATGGTAGAGGAGGACATTCAGTGTGACCTAAACAAAGAAGAGAAACAAGAATACAGTGATCCTATTGAAATATGGTTTCAATTAGTTATTAGGTCACACCACTCTTATATTTTTCATTATTGCTTGATCTCTTCATCAAAGCAGTTGGTCCTTCATACTCTGGTATGCAGCAAAATTTATCTTTTAAACCCGAGTATGAATATATTTCTAACCCCGTTACGCACATGGCTTCACTGGAAGTATTCCTATACTTGAAGGACATTTTCTTTTGTTCAATTAGAGTAGGATCGGTAAATAAATAAATAAATGTTGCACATAAGTACAATGCAACCTATCTTTCATACTTTTCATAAATGGGAATGTCAAAAGCTAATAAAGAAATCAGTTTAAGATCTTTTGTTCCTATAGTAGATTTCTTTTTAAAAGTTACGATAATTTTGTTTGGAATATTATGAGAAGGGAATGTCTTCATCCTGTGAATGCACACATAATATTAGAAGGGTTTCAAAAGTGGAGAAGGAATCCTTGTCAAAGGAAGATAACACTTAAGGGAGTACTTCATGACCTATTTCTTCAAATTTCTTATTTTTCCTTAAGTTGTTAAAAATGATGCATTTGTGCTTTATCTTTACCTATCTTTTTGAAGACCGCTATTTCACAAGGATGATTAATTAAGTGATATTTTTAATAGAATTTGAAACTGAATTTTAATTCCAAACTATTTTATTCATAGCTAATAATTCAACTTTTGACATTTTCCCTAAATTTTTTGTTTTTAAGCATGAATAAAAACCTAGTTTTAATTAATTTTATTAGTTTGTTTTTAGCAGATGTTCACAACACTCTGAGCAGCCTTTTAGCGTCTCACACTGTTTGCATGAGGCCATGCAAAAACTCAAGCATGGGGGAGTGGTTGCTGAGACAATAGTAGTTAGGTTCATTTTTTTATTAAAATGGAAGTGGCAACAACAACAATGTTTTTCTAGCATGATAAAAATTCATATGTTTCTTCCTGCAACAATAGTGATTGCTAGCATATTCTATAGCTTGATACTCAGAGTATGTCAGCCACAAGGAGAATTCTACAAATTCTAGTTTACATAAAACACCAACAACTTTTACAAAGGTGCAACCTACAAAAGTTTCAAAAGCACTAGGTTTGCGCTCATCCGGTACTCAGGTGATCCAATACTAGTAATAAGGTGTCAGTAGCTCTAATAATATATTCAAGTTTTCTTGCTTGATTTAAATGCTTAAAGCAATAGTATGTATAAAATCAATATTTTTTCATTTTACTAAGGAATTGGACTAATTATGCAGTAAACATATGGTTACTCTCAATTATTGCACACTCCCTACCATGAAATTCCGCAAGCCCTCGTATACATCTCGTCACTTTGTTTCTGCCCCCTGTTAATCATTTTCATTTTTCTATTTTGGTACTACAAAAACCCACTCCATTACTTATCTGGTACTGATTCCAAAGTGATATGATATTTTTCATGTGCTTAACATTGTTTTCACTTTAGGTAATTGGAGGTATGGGCTAATCGCTTCATGTTCTTTCTATCAAGGATCATTTAAGTCTTGTGTTGAATTTTTTTTACTCTCATGTTCATCTTCCTCCTACATTTCTACACTCAACCCTAAATGAATCATCATTGCTATCCTTTAAGAAGATATTTTCACATTTAGCTCTATATGATAATGGGTGCACTTGTCTTATTACCTCATCATTTTGAAGAAGTGATTGCTAATTAAAATATCCATTGAAAAGTGGTAACAACATTATGTCAAATACTAACCTAGTTTATTTAAACAAGTTTTTATCCAAGTTTATCTTTACAAGTTTTTCTTGGGAGTTATTGATGAAAACCTCATGTGGTGGATCGCCCTTACAAAACCGCAATGAACTTTCATGAGAACCCTAATAGGATTAACTAGAGGGACCTCTTAGTCATTATCTGAGATGTTACATTATACATTGAATAGTTAAGATTTAATTTGAATGTGGATGATGTCACCATTAGGATAATTGCAAACAATTAATTATGTGCCTAATAACTCTAAAGCACTCTCGTACCACCTGCCTTCCTTATACTCTAAAACTGCCAATGAGAAGTATACATAATTCTAAATATTTTGAGTAATATAATAAAAAGGAAGTATCAGGAAGTACAAGTAAACCCATCGGGGTACTGAAAAATCATGTTGGAAGTGGGGCCATGCATGTATGGTACTAAGGTAAACCCGTCGGGGTACTAAGCAGGCCTGCTGGAAGCGAGACTATGCTGGGTAAAGGGAGTTGAAAAACATAAATTGGCACACCCAAAACTGAAAAAAACCCTTTGGGTCTCATTCTGAAGAAATCACTATCAAATTAAGGCTAGGAGATGACCTTTATATCTCTTAGATGATGTTCTTAAGAACCTTCAAGTATCCATTTTAGTGTTCTATCTTTTAAAATAAATAGGTTTGCATGAGAAGTGGGACCCTCAGTATATGTAATTCACCTTACCTAAGAAAGAAGAGCTTCATATCTAAAAACTTGGATCAGAAACGAGTTAATCATCTTGGGATATATTCCTTTATGTGTTCCTCTCTTCAAATGTTATCTAAACTATGCTTATATCACTTTTGTTTTAAAGATAATTTGGCCAGGGGGGCCTATTAGTCAAATTCATTTTGAAAACTCTTGGCTACTATCCTATAATCATATTAGAGTCACATACAACTCTTTCTCTTAACTATGATCCACAACATATTGGATAAGGCTTAACAACAAATCACTAAAAGATCTAATCTATTACTCATGACTCCACTTTTTCATCATAACTACTTTGACATGGGTAAGAATCTGAAGCATAGGCCAGGAAGTTTATATGTATGACATGAACTTTAGGAGCTGAAGAAAGGTGACACTTTAGGGAATGCTTGATCGAGTGAAGAGTATCATCAATTTTGAAATTTTGAAGATCATTGTTGCATGAGGACATGCAATGAATTAAGCATGGGGGAATGTTGAGTCTTCATTTTGACACTTATAATACCCTTTATTACCCCCTATCTGAGCCTATTTCACCTATGCTATGTATATATAATTGATTGTTTCCTCCACAAATACACTTAATGACCTTGTTCATGTGCATAGAGAGGTAACTTATGGTTAAGGCATGTTTTGTTTGATTTTCCCAAGTTAATTCGATTTAAATAGTTTATTTTGCATGATCCTAATCATTTGATCTTAAGAAGCATTAATATGGTACCAACAAAACCGCATAACATTGATCCGGTACTGCCTTGTGCTATTCCAGTACTAGCCTGTGTTATTCTGGTACCAGCCTGTGCTATTCAGGTACCGGCCTGTGCTATTCCGGTACCAGTGTGACTGTGCTATTCCGGTACCAGTGTGACTATGCTATTCTGGTACCAAACAATTGCACCTATTCCTATACCAGTGCAAATTTTTTATTCCGGTACCAAATGACTTTGTGTATTCCGGTACCAATTGCTCTTTCCAGAAATCATTTGTTGGACGAGTTTGTTGTTGAAGATTCCAAGAAATCAGTTGGATCAAAGTCTCCAAAATTGGTTTTGATATCACGATAGACTTCATCACTCATGCACTTTGTGTCATGAGGATGAAGTCCATTCCTAAAGATTCAATATGAATTTCCAATTATAATATTTTAAAAATAGTTTGATACTTATCCTTAGATCTGAATCGTATCATCTGACCGTCTTTATAAGGGATGTTGTATAGGAGATAGGATACACAGAGATACATATGTATGTAATGAATAAAATGATGCATATTGTTTTGATTTATGAGATGATGGGTTGTTGATTCAATTTACCATTTAAAGAAATACAAGCGATCTGTTTTGCAATTTTTGGGTATGATTAGAACGTTTTAGCCTATTATCATTTTAGAGGTACCTTGTTGGTTCAGCAAGGGCCCACCATCCCAACGAAGGTAAACCTCTCTGTATATAATTTGTGTGATTGTGTGAACATTTCATAGTAGTGTGTTGTCAATGATTTTAAATCCATTTCAAGAGTTCAAAATTAAATCATTTGTTTTTAATTGGTGTGAATAATTAATTAAATCGAATAAATATTTTCCTTTTCTAATATTGCAGATTGTTATTTAATTGTTTGAAGCATGGGATTGTTAAGTAAATGATATTTTGAGTTTATGAATGTAGTGTTTTCAGTATGTACAGGAACCATAGGACTTTATATCACATCTTCATGCTCCATAATAAAGTCCCTCAGTCATGTTGAATTGTTCCTTGTACTAAAAAAGATTCGGTTGATAGAATAGAGTGAAAATTGATTTTTGTTTCAAGAGTTGTTGGAGTTGATTGTTAATTATTGTTTTGATTGCTACAGGAAACAAGCTCTTAAGTTCATCTCTCTAATTCATAAGCCTAGAATGAATAGACTTGTCACCTAAGAATCCTTTGATTGACTGTTTTGTTTGAGAAGTTTTATTATCGGTTTTCTCTACTAAGTTTGAAGTTGTGTGAAGCATTTAGATAAATAGAGTGTTAATGGATAATTAGTTTAGTTTCTACATGGGAAAGATCTGAGTTCATATTTTCATTTCATGAGCCTATAATGAACACACTTGACATGTGATCAAGAACCTTTTCGATTGAGTGTTTGTTGAGAGTTTTACCATGAAATTTATTTTATGTTATTGTTGAAGTGTGCCCAGATTTGACTGTTAGTTGTTGTTAAGGATAGTAGCTACAGATAACAGATTCAAATTCCATCTTTCCACTTCATGAGCTTGTAAATGGAAAAGGCATTATCTGAGCAAAATCTTTTGAGTATATGATTGCAAGTTTTTCTTCCTAATTTTTGAATTGTGTGAAGAGTGTTATCTTTAAAAACAAAGTATTTTGTTATTGTTGGTTTTCTTATCTAATCTATACTAAACAAACATAGGAACAGATTTATTATCGGCACATATAGTGCATCAAATCTATTGATTACGAATCTCAGTTGATAATTTATGTTTGCTAATATATTATGCAAATAATTGCACCAACAAGGTACATAAAGAAGTATAAGAACAATTGGATAAGATCCAAGCCAAGTATAAGGCAAGGCATAATAAACACCAGGTATATCATTAGTTTGAATTCGGTGATCAAGTATGGTTACATATCAACAAAGATAGAATGCAAGGTGAAGGTAAAAATATAAGGCCAATCCGATATGATCCGTTCAAGATATTAGAGAAGATTGGTACTAATTCCTTTCGTTTAGATCTACCAACCTATATGAAAATCCATTCATTGGTAAATATTAAGAATTTGAAGCTTTATGAGCCTCCTATGATTATGGATCAAGATGAAAGTATTCAGTTTCTAACATTTGATGATTTTTCTCTAGAATATTTGGACGAGCTATAGGAAGATGTCATTCTCGACAAAAGGATCAGAACTTCATAGAGAGGTGATGTGGAATATCATCGAGTTGGTATTAAATGGGTAAAACCAAGTAAGTCCAAATGGATGGATATCAGAAGGGTGGGGGAACTATACCCTCACTTAGTTGTTGAGTAATAAACATTTTTCATGATCCAAAAGTATTCCAATGGGGAGGAATGATCCAAGAGGATCTGAGAATAATCACAGAGGTCCAAGAAGATCCAGAACATCCACAAAGGTATATAATGGTTCAGAAATGATCAAAATTCAAATGCATCAAATCATCCCTAAAATTCCATCAATGCATAGAGCTTGGTGATATCTTTGCAACGATGCAAATTTCACCTCAAATGGAGTTCGTATGCAAAAGTTATGAGCGGTCAAAGTTTGGGTCAAACAGTCAAAGGTAAAAGTAAAAAAACAAATGTGACATGTGTCACCACTGCAAAGGTGACATGTGGCACATGGTTATTGGAACCTGACTGGGTAGATCGTACCTCCAGGTGGTTCAATCACATGATGAAAAATGGCATACAAGTGGTCTAGTCATATTGTGACATGTGGCAGGGTTAAGCCAATGAGAGGTTGCCACATGGTGACCTCCCATTGGCCTATATTGGCATAGGTTACCAAAAATATGGATTCAAGGAGGGTCTAACCCGCGACCTCCATAACCTCCTAAATACTTCACATAGTCTATGTCGTCAACACACCATCCATTGGGTATTAATATCTATATGACAATTAAAATATTTGAATTTTTATTTAATATCCATTGGGAGGTTAAAGGGACAAGGGCCTAAGCCCTCGACCCTAGCCATAGCTCCTGGTTTTAAACATTATAACATGACCATGTGTTATGAACACATGGGGAACCAACAGTTATAATCCATTGTGGATACGATTTTAACCATATATTTTATTCTCTGAAATCCATGCCATAACCACCATTGAATATTATAACAAAATACCATGTATAGTATGGTTGACAGAGTTTGACCTTGTGACCTACTATATAACAAACAAATTACCTAACCAATTATGCTAAAGACACAAATTGGTTAAGGAAACTATGTAACTAAAATTTAATGTCGACCTTAGATTTCAGAAGTGGTTAGCGGCCCACATCTATTTAATGGGAACATGAACAAAGGATTGTGCACACATTTAATGCGGTGTGGCCTCATAATTCATGCCCAAGGGTACACAAGTTTTGAGGTTACACCGTAAAGCATGCCGAGGGTACCTTGACGGAATTTCAAGTATTGTATATCGATTTTTCATGATTTTTTTCCAGGAATCCAATGGTGCACTATGTTTCTGCATTTGAGAAACATGTAAAAAGTTCATTGTGTAACACAAGAATTTGGGCATTAATAAAAAAAGTCTCTATTGGAAGTGGACTCGGAGAGGTATCCCAAATTGGGTCAACTCCCCTTTTGCCAACTTGTGTATGTGATTATATTATTGTTGTTCATTTCAAGTTCAATTATTTGCAAGTCATTTATCATTAAAGTGGATTTGGTTAGATAAGTTCTTCACATGTAATTTGAAAAACAATCAAGAGATCATTTTATTTCGAATATCAAGTAGATGTTTATATATATTTAAAATTATCAGCATCTAAGGATTTTTTGGATCAATATCTGAAAATGAAGAACAAAAACTAACAAGAACATACATATGTAAATAATGACCCTAATTGGACCAAAATGGATTGACCTCAGAATTTATAGGGCAAGAAAAAATACATCTCTAAATCAAATACTTTCATGCACATCTATTATTGTAATTCATATTCCTCGAGCCCATACAACCCCGAGTGTTGTAATTTGGAAATGATACCATATGTAGCATACTGATATTGAAAAATATAAAAATATTGTTGAAAATTAAATAAAATCATTGTTGCAAAATCCAC
>SNQJ01S0059817.1:44316-72525 GCA_010110895.2 Picea sitchensis | reverse complement strand
CTCAAATTAATTGGTTACATAAAAAATATGAAATTCATCATCCTTATGGACAGTGGTAGAACCCATAATTTTATTCATCGCTGCATTCCCCAAGAAGTCAATTTCTACATCCATGCCATCAATAATTATCAAATCATGATTTCCAATGGTGGTTCCATGAAATGCGGGGGAGGATGTGAAAATGTGTGACTCCAAATTATTCAGTATCACCTGAAATCCCATATGTTTTCTATATACATGTGTGGTTGTGACATTTTTACTGGTGTCGAATGGTTATGCACTCTAGGCCCCATTCTCATGGATTTTAAGGACTTAATCATGCAATTCCAATAGGAGGGACAACAATATAAGTTCGAAGGAATCACAACAGGCTTCCTTGAGATCATCAGTTCCGATTGCATGGAAAATATCCTCAAAAAAGGTCATTCGGGAATTATAGACCAACTCCACTCCATTCATGTTTTTGAGACACACTTTGTACATCCCAACCTCCAATCTATCCTCTCCCACCACCAAGTTTTTTTTATCACTCCCAAAGAACTTCCCCTTTCTCGTGGAGTCCATGATAATTCCATCCCTCTCATCTTGGGTTATCTTCCTCCCAATGTTCGGCCTTATCATCATCTCTTTTCCCAGAATAATGAAATTGAGAAAATTGTTCATGAATTGCTAGAGGTAGGTGTTGTCCTTCCCATTTATAGACCCTATTCTTCCCCTATGTTCATGGTACTCAATAAAGAAGGTACTTGGTGCATGTGTCCTGATTTCCGCACCCTCAACAAACTCACAATCAAAAAAAAAATCCCCATTACTGTAATTGATGACCTCTTGGATGAATTGAGTGGTGCTCAGTACTTCACAAAATTGGATCTACTTTTTGGCTACCACCAAATCCATGTTGATTAATTGGGTTGGTTGTCATTGATGTCAACCCTTAAAGAAAGTTTAGTAGCAAATTCCGGTCGCACAATGGTTTGGGTAATGGACCTAAGTTTGTTTGATGGATAATGGTATGAGTTTTGATATATTTTCAGGTAATACTATTCTATATCAATAATACATATCATGCCATTTCCATTGGTATGTGGAACATCACATAACTCCTCACGGTTAGAGAGTTATGGCCATGTGAAGTTGGAGAACCCTCATGAGTCATATAGAAGCCCCAAAAGGTCAATGTAGTCAAAGTGGTTGCAAAGAAGAACTTATTTAAATAATAAAGTGAAGTGATGAGTGTACTATAATTCAAAGTGGATACAAAAATAAATTATTTAAATAATAAATTTAATGGAGAAATTACTAAGTGGACAAGTGGTTAGTAGTGGGTTAGCCCTAAAATAAGGAAAGTGGGTTAAGATGGTTAGAAGATAATTTAAATAATAAAGTGAAGTGATGAGTGTACTATAAGTCAAAGTGGATAGAAAGAAATTATTTAAACAAAAAATTTAATGGATAAATTACTAAGTGGACAAGTGGTTAGAAGTGGGTTAGCCCTAAAATAAGGAAAGTGGGTTAAGATGGTTAGAAGGTAACCCCTTGATGAAGCTACATGAAAGTATAAATAAGAGGTAAGGGTCTCTCATTTTTAATAATACTTGAGCATATTGAATATCTACAAGTGACGGAGGTAGCCAATGGATATCTAAGCCAAATTTCAGATGGAAGGTAAAGTAAAGAAGGTCGAAATTCAAGGGAGGATAAATTATTTTGATGATGTTTTCTAAGGTATGTTATTTACAGGTCATATCACCATTTTCACAATACCTTTTTTTCTAGAATGATTCAGAATTTGAAATTGGGAGTCCATTGAGGAAACATATACAAGTGGATGTGATCCAAATTTCAGCTTATGGGCCATTGCATTTTTGGAATTACACTCTATGGAAAGTAGGGTTTTTGGCTAGTCCTGAAACTAGTCTAAAACATGTGTTTCGGGTAAAAACATCATAACTTCTTCATAACATATCAAAATTTAGTAAGACCAAATTTATTGGTTAGAGTATATCCTATAGTATTCTTTGTACCATTTTCAGATCCATACAATAAATATTCAGTGTGGGGCATGCGCTACAAGTTCTCTCTCTAGAATAAGCCAAAATTAAACAAGGTATGCCATTTTTCTATAACTCCTTTTCTGAGAGGTTCCAAGTAGTGAAACTTGGAGGCATGGCATAAACAAAACTGAAGAACATTGTGTACTATTTTCATATCTTTATTCATTACAGGTACATAGTTCTGATTATTTCAAAATAGGGTTGTTGACTAATCCAAAATCATTCATGTGAGACTAAAGTAAAGTTTGATGAAAATGCTAGTCTCTTGTTGTTAAAGTTAAGGAAAGTTTGCAGGTATGTGATCATATACACCAGTTCTATTACAGAGTTAAAAATCATATTTGGATGATGAAATTGATGAGGGATTTTGGTTGAGGTACATGTTGGGTACATGGTTGAGACCAGTAGTTGATGAGTTGGAACATACATGAGGTGTATAATTGAGTCATAGTTTATGTGTGTTTCATGCATGATTCATACATATTTGGTGAATGGTTGATTCACTCATTGATGATACAGGTTGGTGCATGGTTGATGCACTTTTTTATGGTACATGTTGATTACACGTTGTTTCGATAGGTTATTGTGACAAGTTACTTGTATGAGTTTGGTGCATGGTTGATTCATTTGTTTATATTATAGGTTGAATTACAGGTTTATTTATGGTACATGTTGGCATATGTTATTGGTAAAAGTTGTTCTAGGTTGATTACAGGTTGATTGGTATAGTTTTACAACAATATATCTCACAGTCATAGTGTGACAATGGTTCCATCATTCTACTTCTACGTCAGGGTGGTTGGATGGGGAAAGGAAAAGTGGTTATAGCCACCTTCCAGTTGTAGCCAGAGAACATAGGGGGTTGTATCCTCCTTATGGTTTTATCGAGAGAATTGGGGAGTTGGAGCTTCCCTCAAGTTGTAGCCTAAGAAACTAGGGGGTTGGAGCCTCCTTCCAGTTGTAGCTGGAAAACAAAGGAAGTTGGTGCTTCCAATGAATTTAATTCTTAAAGACATATAAGAAACAACATTCCGTGGTTTTCTCCCACTTTGGGTTTCCAGGTAAAAACACTGGTGTAATGTGTATGTGTATGATTTCTCATTTTTTCATTGTTTATTTACTTTGCAATTATTGGATGATAATTCTACATTGATATAACACTTTAAAAATGATCAAATTTCTCTATTAATGATTCATGCCCCCCTCTCAATAACCCAACAATTGGTTTTAGAGCAGGTTCCTTCAAGAAACAATTTAACCACTAGAAGGAGATCATGGATTATTCTGAGAATGGAGTACCATTGTTCAATGGTTAGAATGGTTTAAAGTATGAGATGTGGAGTGGAAGGATGAAAGTGTTTTTATAGACACAAGGGCTATTATATTTGGATATCAGTCATTACAGGATATGATAGTTCAAAAAGGGAAAACACTGCAGCCAAAAAGGAATTGAAGAAGAATAATAAAATAAAAATTCTTCAATTATTAAAGACATATAATTCTTAAATAATAAGTTGTTTTGTTATTCTTCTTCAAAATAACAATTCAACCAATTATTCAGAAGGACTACACCACAAAGAAGATCATTTACTCCTAGGTATGAAAATTTTGTTTATGGTCATTGTTTTTATTGTACTAATTTTGGACACAAGGTTGCAGATTGTGGGTATTATAAAAGAAATGTTCAAGCAATAAATGTATGTGGCCCCACGTAACATTGAATGTTACAAATGTCATAACTATGGGAACATAGCTAGTGATTGTAGAAGCATGATTGATACTTCCATGAAAGAGAACACTGATATCAGATATAAGAAAGTATGGATAAGAAAACACGAAGAACATGTGAACAAAGACAGGGTCCCATAGATCGCAAGATTGGAAATAAAACGATATGAAGAAAATTCTACAGAGAAAAAGAAAGATGTCAGATACAGAAAGGTTTGAAAAATAACTGAAAGAAAAAAAAGGACATGTAAATAAGGAACAGGTTCAAGAGATTGTAATTTCGGGCATTGTAGTGAAAGATGAATCCCTGAGATAGAAAGAAAGAAGTCGAGCTCATAGAGATGATGAGTCTACCAATGCATATGATGATGAATACACACATCGAGGCTTGAGGGAATTTTTAAACCATCAGCTTAGAACTCCAGGAGTAATATATGAATATTAGAGAGGGGGATTTTATGTGATAGTTGTGATAGACAAAGAACCATCCTTTGAAGCGACTTACAAAGTTTGAGAAGATAGATCGAGAGAAGTCAGTTAGCATAAGTAAAATCAGTTGCAATAGGTGAATACTTCATGATGAGTATAGTGATAAATGGGTAGAAATTATGGACAATTGTGTAGTAGAGTCTTGGATAGTATGAATAGAGATGGATTCATAATAACTATAGGAGTTTGTTACAAATATATGATAGTGGACAAGAGAATAGGATTCATATATTGTGGTTGAAGAGTGGTTTAGAGACAAATGAAGATTATCATAATGGATGAAATAATTACGGAAATGGATCAAACAATCTTAATGGATTCCAAATTGACAAGTATTGTTTGGACGCATGTAATGCATATAGTAGTTCACATTCAAAGCAATTAATGCTGAAAAACAATGACAACTTCCTCTGAGCTATGGAAAGGAAGACCAACAAATGTGAATCACTTGAGAGTATTTGGAAGAAAATGCTACATAAAGGGAAGATGCGAGAATGGGAAAGTTTGACTCGTGTGGACAAAGAGTACTTATTGGTTACTCAAGAACAAGGAAAGAATACAAGTGTTGTCTGAGATGAAACAAAGTTGTGGAAGCGTCAATGTAACAATTGATGAGAGCAAGTTACAAGAAACAAAAGCTGGAATTAGTATGTATAGGACCAATAGGTTTGGAAGGGAATCAACTTTGAAGAAACATTTTCCCCGGTTGCTAGAATGGAAGCAATCTGATTTATTTTAACTTATGAATGCTCCAAAAATATAAAGTGTCGAGATGGGCCATTGAAATCAACTTTTAAGATGAGGAACTTGAAGAAGAAGTATACATTGAACAACTAGAAAGAGTTTGATTGTCAGGGAATGTAGATTATGTGTGTAAATTGAAGGAAGCCTTGTATGGACTAAGCGGGCTCCTAGATCATAGTACTCTAGATTGGATAAATATTTATAGGAGGTAGGGTTTAGAAAATGAAGTGTAGATAGAAACCTTTACATCAAGGTAACTCAAGAAATTTGCAAAGGATATGGAGAATGAATTTGAAATATCATTACTGGAGAACTATCCTTCTTTTTGGGTCTTGATATACATCAAAGCAAACAGAATTTTTATTTCTCAAACTAGAGTATATGGGAATGCTAAAGGGTTGAATGGAAGTGCAAACTAGTTTACCGCTCCCTATACAAACCGGGTTGCAAGTTGAGCAATGATGATGATTCAAAGTCTTCAATGCAGTCCAATGATTGGTATCTTACTATATGTATCATCCAGACCAGATGTAATGCACAAAGAAGTTGGAAATGACTATGATTTCAAGAAACACCAAAGGAATCACATGGTTTAGCAGCAATGAAGAGGATTTCCAGGATATCTCAAAAGGAACATAAGAGTTTGGATTATGGTATCAAAGGAAAGGATTTATCACTTGTCGCCTACACAGATGCACAGTTAGGAGGTTGCATTGATAATAGAAGAAGAACCAATGGCAGCTTCTACTTGGGTGAGTGTTTAGTATCTTGGCTAAGAAAGAAACAATCATCATTATCTTATCTACATCAGGCAGTATATTCTGTTAGCGAGGATGTTGTACTCGGAGTTCTATATGGAAGAAACAAGCTTTGGCAGATATCACCGGAGGGTTGAGTATGATGAGCCCATTCAATATATTGTGATAATACAAGTGCAGTCAGTATCTAAAAGAACTAGGTGATGCACTCCAGAGGAAGCATTCAATAAAAAGTATAACCTATAGGAATAGGTTCTGAAGGAGAAGAAGTCATAGTTGAATATGTGGGAACAAAAGAACAAGTGGAAAACATCTTTTCAAAGGAAAACCACTTCCAAGGGGAGGCCTTTGAAATTTTTCCGGAGACTGGGGTAATTTCTACTCTAAAATGAATGCTTTTGAATGCTTATCTTATATGTCTTAGATTTACTCAAGGAAACACAATAGAGAGGATAGTTCGGGTTGGAAGTCGGTTCGGAAGAGTTGGAGTCAAAGGGTATCCCAAAGGACAATTGATTAGAGGCGTGAGGATGGAAATATCTGCCCTGGAAGTGATGACAAAGGGTGGGATATTTATCAGAATCACGAGAATAGAGGCATGGTTCGAGGGGGTGAGATGGTCACAAGGGGAGCATAAGGTGACATGAAGTTGATGTTTTTCATCAGAATGTTTCCATCAATGTAAAAGGGGATATTGTTGATTTATTTGGTTTGTTTTCATTGATGTCAACCCTTGAATAAAGTTTAGTAGCGAGATACGATATCACAATGGTTTGGGTAATGGACCCAAGTTTGTTTAATGAATAATGGTATGAATTTTGTGATATATTTGTAGGTAAAGACTATTCAATATGGATATCACATGTCATGCCATTTCCCGTTGTATGTGGAACATCACATAACTCCTCGCTGTTATAGAGTTATGGCCATGTGAGGATTGGGAGAACCCTCATGAGTCATCTAAAAGCGCCAAAAGGTCAAATTAATCAAAATAGTTTAAGAGATTTTAAAAAGTAAAAAAAAAAAAAAAAAAAAAAAGTGAAGTGATGAGTATACTATAGAAGTCAAAGTGGATACAAATAAATTGTTTTAAATAATAAAGTTAATGGAGAGAAATTACTAAGTGGACAAGTGGTTAGAATTAGGTTAGCCCTAAAATAAGAAAGTGAGTTAAGATGGTTAGAAGGTAATATAATAATAAAGGTGAAGTGATGAGTGTAATATAAGTCCAAAGTGGATAGAAAATAAATTATCTAAACACTAAATTTAATGGAGAAATTACTAAGTGGTTAAAGTGGTTAGAAGTGGGTTAGCCTAAAATGAGGAAAGTGGGTTAGAATGGTTTAGAAGGTAACCCTTGAGAAAGCTACATGAAAATACAAATAAGAGAGCAAGGGTCTCATTTTAATAACACTTGAGAATATTGGAACCTCTACAAGTGGTGAGGTATCAAAGGATATCTAAGCCAATTCGGAGGAAGGTGAAGTAATACAAGTGACTGAGGTAACCAAAGGATATCTAAGCCGAATTTCAGAGGGAAGGTGAAGTAAAGAAGGATGAAATTCAAGGGAGGATAAATTCTTTTGATGATGTTTTCTAAGGTATGTTATTTACAGGTCATCTCACCATTTTGGAATAATTGTTTTTATAGAATGATTCAGATTATGAAATTGGGAGGTCATTGAGGAAGCATATCTAGGTATCTGTGATAAACATTTTAGCTTTTGGGTCATTGTATTTTTGGAGTTACACTCCGTGGAAAACAGGGTTTGTGGCTAGTCTTGAAACTAGTCTAAAACATGTTTTTCAGGTAAAAATGTGATAACTTCTTCATAATAGATCCAAATTTAGTAAGACCAAATTTATTAATTATAGTACAATCTATAGTATTATTCATACCATTTTCAGATCCATACAAAAAATATTTCTATGCGAGGCACACTCTACGAGTTCACTCTCTAGAATAAGCCATAATTCAATGAGGTATGTCATTTTTGCTATAACTCCTTTCTGAGAGGTTCCAAGTAGTGAAACCTAGAGGAATTGCATAAAAGACACTGAAGAACATTTTGTATTATTTTCAGATCTTTATTCATTAAAGTTACATAGTTATGATTATTTCAATTTAGGATTGTTGACTAATCCAAAATTAGTCATGTGAGACTAAAGTAAAGTTTGATGAAAATGATAGTCTCTTGTTGCTAAAGTTAAGGAAGGTTTGCAGATATGTGATCATATACACCAGGTCTATTACAAAGTTAAAAATTATATTTGGATGATGAAATTTATGAGGGATTTTGGTTGAGGTACATGTTGGGTACATGGTTGAGGACAAGTAGTTGATGAGTTGACACATACATGAGGTGTATAGTTGATGATGTTGGTACATATTTATGCGCCATAGTTTATGTGTATTTGATGCATGATTGGTACATATTTGGTGCATGGTTGATGCACTCGTTGATGGTACAGGTTGGTGCATGGTTAATCCACTTGTTTATGGTACAGGTTGATTACAAGTTGTTTGGACAGGTTATTGTCACATGTTATTTGTATAGGTTTGGTGCATGGTTGATGCATTTGTTTATGTTACAGGTTGAGGTACAGGTTGATGTATCATACATGTTGGCACAAGTTATTGGTTCAGGTTGTTATAGGTTGATTACAGGTTGATTGGTACAGGTTTACATCAATATATCTCAAAGTGATAGTGTGACAGTGGTTCCATCATTCTACTTCTACGTCAGGGCGGTTGGACAGGGCAAGGACATGTGGTTGTAGCCACCTTGAGGTTGTAGTCAAAGAACATAGAGGGTTGTAGCCTCCTTCTGGTTGTAGCCGAAGAAATTGGCAGTTGGAGCTTCCCTCAAGTTGTAGCTTGAGAAACTAGGGGGTTGGAGCTTCCTTCTAGTTGCAGCTGGAAAAAAGGAAGTTGGTGCTTCCAATGAATGTAATTATTAAATACATATAAGAAAAATCATTCCATGGTTTTCTCCTGCTTTGGGTTTCCACGTAAAAACACTGGTGTACTGTGTATGTGTATGATTGCTCATTTGTTCGTTGTTTATTTGCTCTCCAATAATTGGATGATAATGCTGCATTGATATAACAATTGAATTATATGGTTAAAAATGATTAAATTTCTCTATTATTGATTCACCCCCCCCCTCTCACTAATCCAACAATTTGTTTTAGAGAAGGTTCCTTCAAGAAACAATTTAACCACTATAAGGAGATCATGAATTATTCTGAGAATGGATTACCACTTTTCAATGGTCAGAATGGTTTAAAGTATGATATGCGGAGTGGAAGAAAGAAAGTGTTTTTACAAGCACATGGGTATTATATTTGGCTATCAGTCGTTACAGGATATGATAGATAAAAAAGGGCAAAGAGTACTGTAGCCAAGATTGCAACACAATTATTTAGTTTCTCCAAGGTACTCTTGGCACAATGAAGAGATTCACTACAAAGGCCATTTGTATTTATTCAAGCAATCACAACTTAAATCCACAGTTCTCCCTTAACTTCACGCCTCACCTACAACCATGCATTGAGGGTTTACCAAAACCTATGAGTGATTCAAACGTTATTTTTTCTCGGAGGGTATGAAAAAATATTTCCACACCTTTGTGGCTAAATGTGAGGTATGTCAACCCAACAAGGGAGAAATTGTCAAATATCTGGGCACACTTCAACCACTTATGATTCCCCCTGCTATTTGAAGAGATATTTCTATGGATTTCATTGTAGGCTTACCTAAATCGGGCAATAAGTCAATCATCATGGTGGTCGTAGATCGTCTCTCCAAATATGATCATTTTTGTTCTCTTCAAAAACCATTCACAACCACCATAGTGGCTCAAATATTCATGGATAATATCTTCAAGCTTCATGGTATTCCTAATTCTATTGTCTCTGACCCAGACCCCATTTTCAGTAGCAATTTTTGGCAAGAATGTTTCAAGATACAGGGCACCCAATTACATATTAGCACTTCCTATCACCCCCAAATGGATGGGTAGACTGAATTTGTCAACAAGTGTTTGGAAACATATTTGAGGTGTTTTGCATATGAGAGGAAAAATCAGTGGGCTCAATGGTTACCCCTAGCTGAATGGTGGTACAATGCATCTTACCATACAACTACTCGCATGACTCCTTTTGAAGTATTCTATGGCCAAAATCCCCCATCAGTTGTATCCTATATTGCAGGGGTCTCGAAGGTTCAGGTGGTTGAAAACAATATTAGATTTCACGAGGCTATTCTTTGTGCCCTCAAAGACAATTTGGTCATGGATTAGAATCGCATGAAGCAACAAGTAGATCAAGGTCATTTTGAATGCCATTTTGTTGAAGGGGACCATGTGTTTCTTCGACTACAACCTTATAAGAAGGCTTCACTCAAAGATGAACACTGTCAGAAACTTGTGCCCAAATTGTATGGTCCTTATACAGTTCTCAAGCTTGTGAGATCAGTGGCCTATTAGTTAGCTCTACCTAGTCAGTCGAAGCTCCATCCTATTTTTCATATTTCCTTATTAAAGAAGGTGATTGGAACTAAGTGCCAAACTCAAGCAAGTCTCCCTAAGTTGGATGAAGAAGGTTCCATATGGTTGCAGCCACAAGTAGTCTTGGCCCAGCGAGATCATCGTCTCCATCAGCGCACCATCAAGGAAGTGTTAGTCCAATGGAAAGATAAAACTCCAGAAGATGCCACCTGGAAGCTGACCACCATTATACAAAAAATTTCTCATCTAAAGCCTTGAGGACAAGGTTTAAGGGGGAGGGCTTGCTAGGGACCTAACCTCCCTAACCCCTCACGTAGGTGTTACACATCAAATTTACTCACTTCGATAATGTCACATTCTCATTGTCGCAAGTGTCGTAAGTGTTTCATTTTCATCGCATAAGTGTTGCATGACAAACGACACCATGAGAACACTTGATATGACCCATAAAACATGTTAGAAGAAGAAGCCCCATCATTTGATAGTCGGAACAAAGTGTTTTTCGATGAGAATTGATCATCTTGGAAACTTTTGGAAGATCAATGCTCCCCTTCTCATATGCAAGGAGTGATAGCTATTTTTGTCTATCTATCAAGGAGCATTGTAGCTCTTTGATTCCCATTGTAAAGGAGCGTCGAATTGGTTGAGAAAATATTGGGAAGAAATACCCTTTTTCTCTAAGGATAGCTATGGATGATTCGAGTTGGTTTCATTCGATTCTAACCCTTAAGATGCATATGAGGGAGATATAAAAATTTATGGAGTCATATCCTCAACTAATCCCAAATATAACCAAGGTGGTTGGGCCTCTCAAAGCCAATAAATGGAGGCATTCTCATGGTGAACAAAGGAGGAAAATAATCAACAAAAGCATTGTCATTCTGATTGTGGATATTTCGAGCAACGGGTTGGATGAAGAGGACTTGGAGAAGTTGTTGCAAAACCATCCATGATTGTAAGCATCTCTTTAAATTTCTCATCAATATACTTGGCCTATTTTATTCAAGCTTGTGTATCATTGCATGCGCTTGTCTATTGTTCTTTCGATCTTCATAGATGGATTTATTTAATCTAATCTTTTAGAGTAGAATTTATTTGTTTATTTTTGTTTTCCATTGCATTGAAGGTGTCAAGTTGTGCTAAGGCGTTTGGAAATTGAACTCAGATTCGAAGAAGCGAGGACAAACTTTGAAACAAGGTGCATCACATTTTTGCTCCCTCTCTCTCTTTCTAATTAGTTAAAATGAATTCAAAGGGATGTTAGTGTCCTTTTGTGTTTTTTTGTCTTGGTATTAGGGTTATAGAATCCAAGGGAAGATTCACCTGTCTGTAGGGGAATTTTTTCGTAACATAAATTGGTGACTCCATTGGGGATCGAATATTCAGTTTTTTGTTCTTTCCTTGGTTTCATCTGTATTCTTTCCTATCCTTGGATCATGTTTGCTGATTTGATCTCTCCATACATCTTTCATCTTTGCTAAATTTGTCTGAGAGAGTCTTTGATTCAATTTTCCTAAGTTTTTGAATTTTCTGGGTTTTTTCAAAACTTTTCTTGGAACTACCACCCTCTTCAGTTTAATTCAGAGCACTGATAGCTTGATCAATTCTCCCCTAGAGTGCATTAGGGAGTGCTTTAGAGCTTTGGTGCTATTACTACCAGAGCACCAATTTTTCTTACTTTGAAAAATTGTTGACTATCTATTTGTTGGGTATAGTTATTGGGTCTTTCTCTCTAGCTCAGATCCTATTCTATGAGATCATGTCTTCTGTTTGAACTACAACTTACTTCTTTTCATTCTTTTATTCTTGATTCAGTTTGTATTATCTTTCCTTATTGCAAAAACAATCGTTTTTCTACAGAAATTGGTTTATTTTTTATGCTCTTGTCAATGATCTGACTGATTAGAGGTTTTCATAAGGAAATTTATTGATCTCAACATCATTCTCTTTGTATTTGATCCCTTTATCAATTCAAAAAGGATATTAAGTTTGATTCTTTTATTTTTGGTATTTTTATTTGAGTGGATACTTTGTTCTTCCTTTAGTCTCTTATTGACTGATGAGAATGTCTTTGTTTGTGTTCTTTTGCTCCTTTTTCAAAATCATTGTAGTGAAATTATTTTTCATTACTAATGAAAGTAAGAATCATTAGATGAATTATTAAATTTACATTTACAATCAAACAAAGAGATACTTATGTGTATTGGTTTGAATATTGGAAAATGTTTTCTTTATACAAATGAGTAACTAACATCACTCCCATCACATTATTGCTTGGTTCTTATTCATCTCACCTTGGAATTTGTTAGAATTCTTGTTGAAGATGAAATTTCATGAAATTTTGCATTCTTAAGTGTTTGTTAGTGAAAGAAATGAAACTCTTCTCCTTCCCATAACTAGAAGTTCATTGAAAATAATTTTTTCATCTCATTATTTTCATCGTTTTTGGAGTCAAGTACCAAACATCATTAGTTTCGCTTTCATTCACCTTTGTGTAATGAACAACCATTAAAATCAACACTAATTAAAATCAGTCTAGAAACTTTTTCATTTTTAAGATCTTTATACCAACAATAGACTAGGACTAGAGCTTTGGAATAGGCTGTGAGAATAACTCTCCAAAGCATTCAAGAAAAACTCAGAATCTTGCAATAGGGAGAGTAAATCCAATTTTTGTATAAGAATAGTTGGGATCCCCCTCTCACATAGGCGTTACACACGAGGCCGCGTTCACGAGAGCAATAGAGGTTATCCCTCCAAGTCTTAACCATTCGTAGAAGTATAATCGTATATTAGGGTTTATTCTTGAGGTTCAATTTTCTTCATTTGGTCTTGGAGCTTCATGAATTCCGAATATGTTTGGAGTCCTCTAGAGTTTACCATTCTACTTGTCCTCAGTTCTCTTAAAGGATTTCAGACTTGATATCCTTCCCATATGTTCAGACTCGAATTTAGATTGTACCCACCCAGAGGCTGACTTCGATTTGGTATCCTTAGTGGCGAAAATATTTAGGGTCCTTACATGAGGTAACAATGAAAGGAAGTCTTTGTTTTACTTGGAACATACGTTGTTCAAACTCACTTGAGTTCCTTGGAGGGTAACCTGCGGGTAAAATCCTGAGGAAGCTTGCACCAAGGTGTAAGTCTGTTAAGCAGGTTGCCAACGTAACCGATCCACCCTCTCATATCCTAGCCCCTTCTCACTATTGATCACATGATGCTGGATTTCATCACCAACTAGTATGTTCATTGAGATAAGGCATTGTTTGCTTGTTTCTCTTCTAGATTTTTTTAGCAAGTGTTGTTTGTTTACTTTGAGTTGTCTTAAAAAATTGGTACTATCACCGATAAAGGTATTCATAGATCACGTAGGATACAAGAGTTTCCTCAAGAAGGCTACAAACCCTTACCTCCTAACTCACCTTAATAAACTTAACATGAACAGGTTGAGAACCATTCAGACGTTCAGAGTGTCACTACTCCTTTGCTAGAAAATATCGAGAGAGACTTAGTTACAGTTGAGGAAGGAACCCTTCCCATCAACCCCTCCTTCCAAGTGCCTCTCAATCCACTCATTTTCTAATTAGATTCCTTAGGTAACGTTATAGTAGAATATTACCCTCTCTTACTGTCAAGTCCATATAAGCAACTAGATATGGAACCGATACAACCAAATTTTAACGAAGAATACACCACTCCTGTCCATTCTGATGAAATGGTAGATCCACAACAAACTTGTGTTTGTTCTATATGGAGGATTCCATCAGGAAGAGATCTTTACAAAAAATTTAATTTTAGTCAACCGCCTTTTGACCCTCCTCATGCCTCTACCACTGTCGGTGAAGAGGAAGGACCATCAGGTCAACCCATTAACCGTCTTGTTGAACCAATAGTAAATATTGCTACCACTTCAAGGCAAGTTCATAGTGAAACAAAAGTATTGTTTACTAGTAATGTGAAAACTACCTTGATCATTACACCTCATATCCCTCTTCAAGCTACCATTTCGTATACTCCACAGAACCCTATTGGGACACCTTCGCATCAGAGGATGAAAAAAACTACCACACACATAAACTGAAATGTTGGACAAATCCCTACTGAGGAGAAACCCCCATCTAGTAGACACATGCCTACCGGGGGACAACCATCCTTCCACACACAAGTGTCGATTGGGGGGCAACCCCCTTTCATCAATCAAACCCCAGTTGTTACCCAACCAATGGCAGGGGGATAACCTTATTTTACTGGAAACCCCCCACAATCCTAGGGACCATCCCAAGGAGGTACATTTCATTAACCATATCAGGGAGTTCCATCAAACCCAAACCCACAAGGAGGAATATTGAATCCCAATCCTTCTGGATTACATTCTGGAAAACCTTTCCCGGGGGTCCCGAATCCAACTTGGGGTCCTTAAGGTCAACAATATTATCCTCCGTAAGGGACAAATCCTTACCCTCCTCAAGGACAACCTAGTTACCCTCCTCAAGGGAACACTCATTATCCACCTCAAGATAATTAAGTGAACAATCCTCCCCCAGTTTACACTAGTTATCCTCCCCAAGGAAAAAAAGGGTTTCCCTTCTCCTTTCATCAACATTCCTCAAAAAATGAATTCTACCTTTGTTGGTCAACAATAGCAGTACATGGGAGGGCCTGTTGGATACAACTATCCACCTCAACCAGTTTACGGCCCTACTGGTGTCCCCATGCCACACCAATATCATCCTCATGTCAATCGACAACTACCATTCTTAGACACTCTAGATCTACTACATCTATCATAATTGAATAATGATCACATATTACATTCTCCTTTCTGGCCAGTTATTCCTGCTAAATTGGCTTCCGATATCCTGAAATTTTACAGTATACCTAGTGAAGACCTTAATAACCACATTATGAATTTTCATCTATGGTGTTCATCAAATTCACTAATGGATGATTCTATATGGTTATGTCTTTTCCAACGTACACTTATGGGTTCAAAAGCCAAATCGTACATTGAGTTACAACGCAAAACTTTTCAAGACTTTAATTCCCTTGCCATGACTTTTCTCACACACTTTCAATTACCCATCCATTACAAGACTGGTACAAAACTATTGACCTCCCTTCATCAAACCAACTTTGTACATATCTCTGATCATATTCATGAGTGGAGACGACAATCACGGTTGATCAAAGAAACCATTCTTGACCAGTCATTAGATGAATGGTTCACTAAATATCTTTTACCTCTGATTTCTCGTGATGTAGCCATGGGTGGTTTTGTTACTGAAGAGGAAGCCATTGCTCATGCCCAATATATGGACTTGGTTTATTCCCAATCGGATACTTTGTATGAATTGATTCTGAACGCTCCCTCGTAGGTCGATCGATCCATCAAAACCATCCTCCACCACTCACATAGATGGAGTTACGGTTCCATCAAAACCCAATCTAGTTCATAGTCGATCGACATGACTAATCACTCAGTCACTGCCCCCACTACCAGATCAAATTCACTCTCGCCAAACTCCACCCCGACTCAAGTATCTGAGGTAAATGTAGTTCTATATGCTTCTCCGAAACAGTCGGGGGGAAGAAGAAAATGAAGAATAAATTGAAAAAAAAAGAATAATCCAACTGAAAATGAAAAAACACAAGCACAACCACCTACTACTGAGAAAAAACCACAGCGGAAACCAAAATTTCCATGTCTCATTTGTGCTTACGATCACTACACATGAGATTGTCCTCATCGTGACGAAGTCTCAAAACTTTTTAAAGGAAATTCTCAACCTGTTCTGTTGACACATCCTTTTCCACAACAATAGTCATTGGTTTCCCAAGCTCCTACACCTCCGACAGGAGGTAATCCAAATCATCCTCCTAGTGAGGAAGCTTCATCGAGTGTGCACATTTACATGTTTAATGGGATAGATTTGACCACTCGTACTATGACATATGAAACACATCCAACTAAAACTAATAAGGAAAAAGTAACTAATGGCACTGCATCAGATCCATCGTCCACCACTGTTACTCCTCCATCTCGACCACTCCATATTGAGAAAATTACATTTGAATCTATCTTACGTTCACCCAAGAGTACAATTTGAAAGTCAACTTTCAATCCTAATTCACGTATTGCTCAAAACTACAACATCGTTGAAAATTTGGCTTAAGCACCATGTGCTATGTCATCTCTCAAAGTTCTACAAAATTTCCCCATTCAATGTAGGACTCTCTTGGAATCCATCAGAGCAATAGATCCCGAGTCATCTAATAATATCACGTTTGACCTAGATAATTTAAATCACGCCTCTCTCACCACTTACTTTCCAGATCGATGTCGTTTTCCATAATCAACCTATTCATCGCACAATATTGGACGAGGGAGCTTCCAATGTGTCATGTCTTTAGCTTGTTGGAAAGGCCTCAAATCTTCTGGTCTTAATCAATCTCCCACCATGTTACAAGCATTTATAATGTCCCCACTTTAGGACATCATCACATTGCAGAGATTTATGATGACCATAGTAGCTAGATGGATGTTATAGCGAGTACATGGGTATTTGAGAAGCATTGTGGGGTCCAGCTTGCAATGATAATCATATTCCATCATTATGATCCATTCCGCATAGGTTGGATTTGGTTTCGTTGCATTCTAACGATTTCCATGATTTTGACTATTTTGAGCTATAAGTTAATTGAAATCACTGAAGAGGTCATTTTGGGCACATTACTTGGAGGAACCTCTCAGTGTAATAGATCATTGGAATCAGGAGGAGAAACACTACAGGATGGGATGGCCAGAGAAGTGAATTTCAGTGGCCAGGGAAGCCACAAGGAGAGATAAGGATCTTTTCAGAGGTAAACAGGTTAATTAATTAATTAAGTGACTTAATTAGTTAATTAAATATTAATTAAATGAAAGTCACTTTGGAGGGACAAGGTGAGCCAAAAAGTATAAAAGGAAGGCAAGGACCTCTACTCTATTCATTCATGTCTATTTATCTTTTGGATTTATGGCTTCTATCTAGAGGGCCCATCTCTTGGGGGTTTTGAGGGTTTTGACTTAACAAACCCTAGAGGATGATTCGGTGGTGAAAGATTCCACCTAGCTTGTCCCAAACTTGCTCTCGGAGATGCAATACTCTCCCACACCATTCTAGCTCAGTTCTACATTAGTGCAGGAGGTTTCTACATAGCCACAGGCATAGGAAGAGAAGGAGAGCGCACCATTGGGGGTTTCTAGCAAGGGGGGCACACCATCCTTGGAGAGAGATTCGTTGTAGGAGATTGGTAGGGCTTTTGGAGATTCTATCACTTGGGTTTTCATTGCAGGGTCTTGGACATAAGATCTAATCCACTCATGAGGAGTTTCAGGTGCTATTTGATTTATTAGATGCAAGGGACGAATTGGAGGAGAGGAGAAAACTTCATAAATTGGTTTCAGTCATTTTCTAGCCTAGAGCTTCACCATTTCGCTTGGGACTTCACTAGGGAGGTAACCAAGCCCCGATCTATCATTTTGGAGAGTTTCAGAAGGTTTGGAGGCCTCATTCATCCATGCCAAATTATTAGAGTTTCAACCATCCAGGGGGGTGCACCATTCAGTGGAGGAGTTTCAGATCTACAGTGTGTGAGAGGTATCTTGGAGATTCGGGCACCTGGGTTGTTCTTTCCATCACCTGATCTACTATTTGGAATATTTATTGAGGTGATTAGACATATTTGGCACCAGGGCCAAATTGTTGAGGAGCTTCAACATTCTAGTAGGATGTGGCATCTTCCAGTGGGGCTTTGGCACTTGGCCCATATATACTTGTGATTGGTCCTCATCTCTTATCCAACCTTTGGTGGCTTATTTTGTATTATCGGGAGATTTTTGTAGCATATCTATTATCTATTTGCATAGCCATCTGTTGAGCATTCCAAATCGGCATCTCCATTGTAGCAGGTTCTTCTATCTTACGAATTAAAGCATATTTGAGATGTTTTGGCTTGTCTATCATATTGCATATGGTTGTGGTATATTCCATGGTAGTCTATTCTTGTTGGAGATTCTATCACTTGGGTTTTCATTGCAGGTTCTTGGACATCAGATCTAGTCCACTCATGAGGAGTTTCAGGTGCTATTTGATTTGTTAGATGCATGGGATGAATTGGAGGAGAGGAGCAAACTTTAGAAATTGGTTTCAGTCATTTTCTAGCTCAAATCTTCACCATGTCACTTGGGACTTCACCAGGGAGGTAACCAAGCCTCGATCTATCATTTTGGAGAGTTTCAGAAGGTTTGGAGGCCTCATTCATCCAGGCCAAAGTATTAGGGTTTCAACCATCTAGGCGGGCGCACCATTCAGTGGAGGAGTTTCAGATCTATAGTGTGTGAGAAGTATCTTGGAGATTCGAGCACCTGGGTTGTTCTTGGCATCACCTGATCTACTGTTTGGCATATTTCTTGAGGTGATTGGACATCTTTGGCACCAGGGTCGAATTGTTGAGGAGCTTTAGCATTCTAGCAGGATGTGGCATCTTCCAGTGGGGGTTTGGCACTTGGCCCGTATCTACTTGGCATTGGTCCTCATCTCTTATCCAACCTTTGGAGGCTTATTTTGTATTATCGAGAGCTTTTTGTAGCATCTCTATTATCTATTTGCATAGCCATCTGTTGAGCATTCCAGATCAACATCTCTATTGTAGCAGGTTCTTCTATCTTATGAATTAAAGCATATTTGAGATGTTTTGTCTTGTCTATCATATTGCATATGGTTGAGGTATGTTCCATGGTTGTCTGTTCTTGTTTATAGCCACAATACACATATATAACACATCAGTAAACCCTAAGGATGAAATCAAGAGACCATTCAAAAAGTAAACACATGTAAACAAGTAGATCAACAATGTGTTTGATGAAATACCACAACCAGTAAAAGTTTTAAAAGACACCCAAAACCGTGATGATCCTTGCATAATGGCTTGGGATCATTACAGTGGTATCAGATCTTAGATTCCTGCCAACCTGTGGGAATTTTCACATGCATGCAGAGCATAGAGGGGTATTCCATAAGGAGAAATGGATGTGATGCACTTTGATCTAATTTTCTATGAGATACAATATTCCAGCCTTAGCAATGAAGATATTAGGGCTCACATAACCTTCCCACAGTATGTAGCCTAGAGAAATACCAGATGGAGAGAAGACAATATTTTACTCGGGATCATTGGATTAGAGGAAAAGAGAGCTAGAGATCGTATAAGGTGGGAAGAACAGAGAGACCCCATGCCCATTAGGAGCACGCAACCTTGTTGTTATTGCAAGGCTCCTTGGGAACCAGATCATAGGTGCAGGGGTAAGGAACATAAGCACACCATTGAGGCACACTATGACAGTGATGATGAGGATTTGGAGCAGTCTGATGATGATAGTGACTCTTTCACAGAGGCTAGTGATAGTGACTCTTGCACAGAGGCTAATGATTCTAGCACGCTTGAGGAGGACAATGACCCTTGTATAGTGGATAGACAGTCGGGAGGACCAGATGATAGTACTAGTACTTCAGTAGGCATACCGCATGGTGTTGATGTCTTTACGTCTCAGCAAAGTGCTGACACTAGTGAGGAGTCACACGTGTTAGCACCTAGGGATGATGAGCTTCCTATGGGGGTTGTGACACATCTGTCACCTATTCAGACACCCATGATAGCCACGTCACATCAGGACATCAGTTGCATGTCAGGTATGGTGGATGAGCCTAGTGTGAGGGATTCACACCATGGACAGGTAAACCCATAGATCCAGGAGGAGGTACAAGACATACAGGCAGTTGACCTCACACATACAGGTCGACTAGAGGAGATGGAGTCATATCTATTGGAGACTCCATTGGTTGAGAAGATTGTAGAGGCTGACAGGTTGATGGAGCACTTACTTCCAAGATCATCTTGCATTGATGAGGATGCACTCTTTAGTATTTAGGATGACCATAGCATGTGTCTAGACACAACTATATGGGATCCAGGCACAGAGGATAGTAGTAGGTTGAGTGCACAGGAGGATATGATTGTTCATACATGGTATAGTGTGATTCAGGGGGAGATAGCATCTAGTGATGGGGTGCAGTGGCATACAAGAGTACCCAACAACACAGTAGACAGTGGACAGTTTAACATGTCATCTTATGCAGAGGGTGTTTTGGGGGATTCTAGAGTTGGCACTAGCAGGACTGACATTAGCAGTGAGGGGTCTGAGATGGCACCTCAGCATGACCATGATCAGGAGTCACACCACTTAGCATCACAGTTGAGAGTTAGTGAGGCTATGATCAAGGAAACCACTAGACGTATTGATAACATCCATATAGTGATGGCAGATTATTGCTGGAGAGCATCAATGGCACATGGTAGTTCAGATGAGGGGATTTCCATGGATGATTTTCTTACTCTCAGGGAGAGAGTATCTCTGATGAGGAATGACTACCAGCAGTTGTTGACAGATAGGGATTATCTACTGAGGTTTGGTGAGATGTATCATGAGGCTTTGAGGGAGAATGAGTTGGATATGGACCGACTCACTCGGGAGTTGAAGAGAATTTGAGGATTCTTGAGAGGCACACAGACCACCCTTCAAGAATCAGAGTCTAGGACATATGAGTCTCTTGAGGAGATCCATCAGAGATCCACTTCATCTGTCTTAGTTGACACTCAGATGTATCACTCAGTCACATTGATAGAGGACATTGATGATCTAGCAGAGGAGCTCCAGTTGATGGAGGAAACTTCCATTTGTGTCTTGGGAGTGGTTGATCTCCATATAGAGGTTGATCCAGTAGTACGCCCAGGATCTGTGATGCAACATGAGTCTACAGGAGATGACATGAGTATGTCAGAGCATATAATGATGAGTGATATCTCATGGAGACATGCCGAGATGTATGATGGGATTCATAGGGGTGTATTGACTTTCATGGAGGAGACACACTTAGGGGACTATGAATATTTCACTCTTTTGCAGTAGCCCATAGTTATGAGTGACCACCTTCACCAGATCAATAGTCGCATGAGGAGATATAGATAGTGGCTGAGAGCATGGAGAGTGCCTAGGATGAGGCCACCTAACATGATTACCTTTACGACATCTAGCCAGAGAGAGATGGATCATCATAGGCAGCCAGTTGAGACTTGGTGTGTGAGAGAGAGCATCATGGACTAGGTGGTAGCAGATGAGCACATAGGTTTTCTGACAATGATCAGTCTCACAGAGGAGCAGTTAGAGGAGATTGGAAGTGATAAACTTCCAAGCTTTCCATTGGACCCAGGAGTCCATTTTGTTAGCACGATGTTAATGTTGACCCAGGTTGCACCAGAGAGCCACACACTCCACCTTGGTTTGGTTTGGAGTGGGTCTGTAGGTACTTGTCCTCTGGGGCGATACCTTTCCTTCCTCTTGATCATCATGATAGGGCATGGGGATGTTTGGAGAGGTACTTCGTCTATAGAGATTCCTTTACAGATACAGTTTCTGGACAGCAGGTTCGGTGGTCATAGGTATTTCAGCTTGAGGATCCAGTATGTATGCAGGGGGAAAACTGTCAAGATCATAGTAGGGCAGTGTCAGCATGAGGAACTTCGACAAAGTTTAGCATGGGACCCAGGGATTGTAGGATTGAGCAGTTCATTGACGGACAGGGGATAGTGGACCATTGCAGGGGAAATTTATTCTAACTTTCCATTGAGCTTCAGTGTTGAGAGGAGCACATCGCTTGCGAGTGCCTCATGGAGGTCTTGCATCACCTTAGTCGGGCATCAATATGTGCATTTGATGGAGGCCATGTGGATATTGGTAGAGACTAGGAGGATGGACTCACTCCAGGATGAGGCCATGTGTCAGGTACAGGAGACTCACAAAGTTGGTGTATTTCAGGATTATGTGTTCCAGGGGCTAGCAGTTCATGACTTGATATGGGACCCAGGGGGCAACATGTGTGATTGTTCATCTTTGGATCGGTTCTACTATGTATCCCACCGATGGACATGGGATCCTGGCATTATACTTGAGGGGATTCAGTTATTTCTTGAGGACAAGCAATTTTCTAGCAGGTAGGACTATAATGTCCCCACGTTGGGACATCATCACAATGCATAGATTTATGATGACCAGAGTAGCCAGATGGATGTTATAGTGAGTACAGGGGTATTTGAGAGGCATTGTGGGGTCCATATTGCATTTATCATCATATTCTATCATTATGAGCCATTCCACACAGGTTGTCTTTGGTTTCGTTGCATTCCACGATTTCCATGATTTTGACTATTTTGAGCTATAAGTTAATTGAAATCATTGAAGAGGTAATTTTGGGCACATTACTTGGAGGAACCTCAGTGTAATAGCTCATTGGAATCAAGAGGAGAAACACTATAGGATGGGATGGCTAGAAGGGATTTTCAGTGGCCAGGGAAGCCACAAGGAGAGATAAGGAGCTTTTCAGAGGTAAAAAGGTTAATTAATTAATTAAAGTGATTTAATTAATTAATTAAATATTAATAAAATGAAAGTCACTTTGGAGGGACAAGGTGAGCCAAAAAGTATAAAAGGAAGACAAGGGCCTCTACTCTATTCATTCATGTATGTTTATCTTTTGGATTTTTGGCTTCTATCTAGAGGGCCCATCTCTTGGGGGTTTTGAGGGTTTTGACTTAACAAACCCTAGAGGACGATTCAGTGGTGAAAGATTCCACCTAGCTTGTCCCAAGCTTGGTCTCGGAGATGAAATACTTTCCCACACCATTCTATCTCAGTTCTACATCAGTGCAGGAGGGTTCTACACAACCACAGGCACATGAAGAGAAGGAGGGCGCATCATTGGGGGTTTCCAGCAAGGGGGGCGCACCATCCTTGGAGAGAGATTCATTGTAGGAGATTGGCAGTGCTTTTGAAGATTCTATCACTTGGGTTTTCATTGCAAGGTCTTGGACATCAGATCTAGTCCACTCATGAGGAGTTTCAAGTGCTATTTGATTTATTAGATACATGGGACGAATTGGAGGAGAGGAGCAAACTTCAGAAATTGGTTTCATTCGTTTTCTAGCTCAAATCTTCACCATTTCGATTGGGACTTCACCAGGGAGGTAACCAAGCCTTGATATATCATTTTGGAGAGTTTCATAAGGTTTGGAGGCCTCATTCATCCACGCCAAATTATTAGGTTTTCAACCATCCAGGGGGGCGCACCATTCAGTGGAGGAGTTTCAGATCTACAGTGTGTGAGAGGCATCTTGGAGATTCGGGCACCTAGGTTGTTCTTTCCATCACCTGATCTATGGTTTGAAATCTTTCTTGGGGTGATTGGACATCTTTGGCACTAGGGCCGAATTGTTGAGGAGCTTCAACATTCTAGCAGGATGTGGCATCTTCCAGTGGGGTTTTGGTACTTGGCCCATATCTACTTGGCATTGGTCATATATTATCCAGCTTTTTTAGGCTTATTTTGTATTATCAGAAGATTTTTGTAGCAACTCTATTATCTATTTGCATAGCCATCTGTTGAGCATTCCAGATCAGCATCTCCATTGTAGCAGGTTCTTCTATCTTATGAATTAAAGCATATTTGAGACGTTTTGGCTTGTTTGTCATATTGCATATGGTTGAGGTATGTTCCATGGTTGTCTATTCTTGTTACACATATATAACACATCAGTAAACCCTAAGGCCAAAATCAAGAGGCCATTCAGGAAGTAAACACATGTAAACAAGTAGATCAAAAAAGTGTTTGACGTAATACCACAACCAGTAAAAGTTTTAAAAGACACCCAAAACCGTGATGATCCTTGCATAATGGCTTGGGATCATTACCATGGTATCAGAGCTTACATTCCTGCCAACCTGTGGGAATTAGCACATGCATGCAGAGCATAGAGGGGTCTTCCATAAGGATAAATCGATGAGATGCACTTTGATCTAATTTTCTATGAGATACAGTATTCCAGCCTTAGCAATGAAGAGATTAGGGCTCACATAACTTTCCCACAGTATGTAGCCTGGAGAAATCCCATATGGAGCGAAGATGAGATTTTACTCGGGATCATTGGATTAGAGGAAAAGAGAGCCAGAGATCGTAGAAGGTGGGAAGAACAGAGAGACCCCATGCCCATTAGGAGCACGCAACCTTGCTGTTATTGAAAGGCTCATTGGGAACCAAATCATAGGTGCAGGGGTAAGGAACAGAAGCACACCATTGAGGCACACTATGACATTGATGATGAGGATTTCGAGCAGTCCGATGATGATAGTGACTCTTTCACATAGGCTAATGATTCTAGCATGCTTGAGGAGGATAGTGACCCTTGTATAGTGGATAGACAGTTAAGAGGACCAGGTGATAGTACCATTACTTCAGCAGGCATATTGCATGGTGTTGATGTCTTTACGTCTCAGTATAGTGGTGACACTAGTGAGGAGTCACACATGTTAGCCCCTAGAGATGATGAGCTTCCTATGGGGGTATTGACATATCTGTCAGCTGTTCAGACACCCATGATAGCCACATCACATTACGAGATCAGTGGCACGTCAGGTATGATGGATGAGCCTAGTGTGAGGGATGCACACCATGGACAGGTACACCCACAGATCTAGGAGGAGGTACAGGACATACAAGCAGTTGACCTCACACATACAGGTCATCTAGAGGAGATGGAGTCACAGCTATTGGAGACTCCATTGGTTGAGCATATTGCAGAGGCTAATAGGTTGATGGAGCACTTACTTCTAGGATTGTCTTGCATTGATGAGGATGCACTCTTTAGTATTCAGGATGACCATAGTATGTGTTTAGACACAACTATATGGGATCCAGGTGCAGAGGATAGTAGCAGGTTGAGTGCACAGGAGGATACGGCTGCTCATACATGGTACAATGTGATTCAGGGGGAGATAACATCTAGTGATGGGGTGCAGTGGCATACAAGAGTACCCAAGAGCACAGTAGACAGTGGACAATTTAGCACGTCATATTATGTAGAGGGTGTTTTGGGGGATTCTAGAGTTGGCACTAGCAGGACTGACACTAGTAGTGAGGGGTTTGATATGGCACCTCAGCATGACCATGATCAGGATTCACACCACTTAGTAGCACAGTTGAGAGTTAGTGAGTCTATGATTAGGGAAGCCACTAGACGTATTGATAGCATGCATGCAGTGATGGCAGATTACTGTTGGAGAGCATCAATGGCACATGGTAGTTTAGATGAGGGGATTGCCATGGATGATTTTCATACTCTCAGGGAGAGAGTATCTATGATGAGGATTGACTACCAACATTTATTGACAGACATGGATTATCTACTGAGGGTTGGTGAGATGTATCATGAGGCTCTGAGGGAGCAGGAGTTGGAGATGGAATGACTCACTTAGGAGTTGGAGAGCACTCGAGGATTCTTGAGAGGAACACAGACTGCCCTTCAAGAATCAGAGTCTATGATAGATGAGTCTCTTGAGGAGATCCATCAGAGATTCATTTCATCTATATTAGTGGACACTCAGATGTATCAGTTAGCCACGTTGATACAGGACGTTGATGATCTAGCAGAGGAGCTCCAGTTGATGGAGGATACTTCCATTTGTGTCTTGGGAGTGGTTTATCTCCATATAGAGGTTGATCCAGTAGTACGCCCAGAATCTGTGATGCAACATGAGTCTACAGAAGATGACATGAGTATGTCGTATCATACATTGATGAGTGATATCTCACAGAGACATGTTGATATGTATGATGGGATTCATAGGGGTGTATTGACTTGCAGGGAGGAGAAAGACTTAGGGGAGTATGCATATTTCACTCTTTTGTAGCAGCCCATAGTTATGAGTGATCACCTTCACCAGATCAAAAGTTGCATGAGGAGAGATAGACAGTCGCTGAGAGCATGGAGAGTGCCTAGGACGAGGCCACCTGACATGAGTACCTTTACGGTATCCAGTCGGAGAGAGATGGATCGTCATAGGAAACCAGTTGAGACTTGGTGTGTGAGAGAGAGCATCATGGGCTAGGTGGTAGCAGATGAGCACATAGGGCTTTTGACATTGATCAGTCTCACACAGAAGCAGTTAGAGGAGATTGGAAGTGATAAACTTCCAAGTTTTCCATGGGACCCAGGAGTCCATTTTGTTAGCACGATGTTCATGTTGACCCTGGTTGCACCAGAGAGCCACACACTCCACCTTGGTTTGGTTTGGAGTGGCTCTGTAGGTACTTTTCCTATGGGGAGAGACCTTTCCTTCCGCTTGATCATCATGATAGGGCATGGAGATGTTTGGACAGGTACTTTGTCTATAGAGATTCCTTTACAGATATAGTTTACGGACAACAGTTTCTGTGGTCACAGGTATTTCAGATTGAGGATCTAGGAGAGGAGGATACAATATGTATGCAGGGGGCAGACAGTCAAGTTCAGAGTAGGGAAGTGTCATCATGAGGACCTTTGACAGAGGTTAGCATGGGACCCATGGATTGTAGGATTGAGTACATCATTGACCAACAGGGGAGAGTGGACCATTGCAGGGGAAAGTTATTCTAACTTTCCATTGAGCTTCAATGTTAAGAGGAGCGCATCGCTTGCGGGTGCCTCATGGAGGTCTTGCATCACCTTAGTTGGGCATCAGTATGTGCAGTTGATGGAGGCCATGTGGATCTTGGTAGAGACTAGGAGGATGGACTCACTCCAGGATGAGGCCATGTGTCAGGTACAGGAGACTCATAGAGTTGGTGTATTTCAGGATTATGTGTCCCAGGGGCTAGCAGTTCATGACTTGATATGGGACCCAAGGGGAAGAATGTGTGATTGTTCATCTTTGTATGGGTTCTACTATGTATCCCACCAGTGGACATGGGATCCTGGCATTATACTTGAGGGGATTCGGTTATTGCTTGAGAACAAGAAATTTTCTAGTAGGGAGGACTATAATTTCCCCACTTTGGGACATCATCACAGTGCAGAGTGTTAAGCCCTAATATTGTCTCATTACCCCTTAATTGGGGCATATTATATTAGTAATGTTATTTTATTTATGCCAGCTTTAGGCCATTAGTTGTAATTATACATCCTAGTCTCCTATATGTACCAAGGAGACATTTTCATTTTGAATCATCTTGTACTTGAACATTTAAGTGGGGTAAAAGGAGGTTGCCCCCTCAAAGAGGATTATTATCTAAAATTGTGTCTTTTTCAAGGCATTGATTACTTTTTCTGAGGATTTTCTATGCTATATTGATATTTGGTTCTTAACATATGGTATGAGAGCTCAAGGTCTTGGGGTTTCACTGCTACATTTGAGACACCTTGGAATTTTCTCTATAACTTATTTTCTACCATGTTTCATAAGGAATGGCTTGCAGGATATTTAGTAGATGGATCAAGGTACGTTGGGTTAAAAATTCAGCTCCCGAGGGATTATACTTTCGGAGATACAGCCTGCACAATATAGGGTTTTGGAATCATCCTGAACTGAGTCATTGCAGAATTGTCGCTATAAAAACTTTTCTATAAATTTTCAGACCTTGAAATCTGGAGGCTATTTACAAAAATTAATAAGGTATCTTTGGTAAAAATTTCAGCTTCTGTGTCATGTTAAATTTGTAGATACACCCTATGTAAGATAGGGTATCTGACTAGTCCTATTGACTAGTCTCAAGAATGTGTTCCGGGTAAAACAATCATAACTTCTTCCTAGAGTATCCAAATTGTGTGGGACTAGTTTCATTGGATCTTGGACAGTCTGTAATATTTCTAGTACGAGTTTCAGAATTTTATATCAATTGTTTTGTGTGGGGCACACTATACAAGTGAGATCTCCTGGAAAGGCCAAAAATCGGCAAGTTGTGGGGAAGTTACCGTAAATTCCACTTGGAACATCCAATTTTGATCAGACCTGTGGCATTT
>SNQJ01S0059817.1:20107-43007 GCA_010110895.2 Picea sitchensis | reverse complement strand
GGAAAATGTTCCCCTTGTGGAGTAGTTCTTGGATTTGTCGCTTGATCTCCTCATTCTCTAACAAAGAGTGATGATAGACTAGCCCATTGGGAAGTGGTAGGCTGGGGGTTAGATCGATGGGGTGCTTGACCTGGCAGTGAAGAGGTACCGCTATAGGTGAGGAGAAGATATCCGAGTATTCTTCCATGACCTTATCTACTTTCTTTTTTTGTGTGGAGAGGTTGGCCACAGAGACCCTGGTTGTGGTTGTGATATTTCTCTTATTCTGAGAGCGAATCAGGAAGAAGACAAACTTCCCCTTCTGAGAGATGACCTTCCTCCATTGCTTAGCAGATATCAAGGAAATAACACTAGGTGGGACTGCCTTGGGTATCCTGTACAATTTCTTGTTCAAAGTAATAATAACACTACGAGGCCTAGACTCATTTACAAAATGACGTTTCCATAAATAAGGTTGGCCCAAAAGAACATCACAAATTTCGAGAGGAGAAACATCACACAATACCTCGTCTTTGAAGGGCTTGATGTCATACGATAGTCGACACTATTGGATGACGCATATATCGCTTCCTTGGCGGAGCCATTCAATGGTGTAGGGTTGTGGGTGCGGCGTTGTTGGTAGGGCCAACTGCTTGATGACCTCTATTGAGATGAGGTTCTTCTGGTTGCCGCTATCAACAATGAAGTGTAGCAGGGTGCCTTTTTCCCACATCTGTGAATGGAAGAGGCACTCTTCTTCTTTTGGCTCGTCTGGTTCACCAGGCTAGAGCTTGGTGGTAGCAACGGTGGCACTGGGTTCTGCATCAATGATCCATCTTCCCCTTTCTGGTTCTGGCTCAGAGTCAAAATCTACATTTGATTCAGAGGCTTTCACTTCAGCCACCAATGATTGTTTCAAGTGGCAGTCAGCAGTGTTATGCCATGGGCTCTTATGGAAGTTGCACCACTTCCCAGTATCTTTCTTTGTCTTTCCAGTGTCCTTCTTTGCTTGTGGCTTGGACTGGTAGTCCTAATACTGTCCATATTTTCTCTGTCCTTTGTTTTGTGGGTTGGGGCCGCCCTTTCCTGGCTTTTGTTGTGAGGGGTTCCCAGGCCCAAATTGCTGCATCTTTTGTTTGAGCTTATGCTCGATTTTGACGACATATTGGTAGGTCGCGCCCAAGGATGAGATGTCCAGAAATTCCAAAACGGTCTGGATGTATCTATGCAGAGCACCACGATACTTGAGCACCAAATGTTTCTCTGAATCTTTGATACCCAGCTTGGTACGCAAGGTATGGAAGATATTTGTGAAATCTGGAACTGCTTGGTCTCTTTCTTGCCATAGTGTGGTCCATTTGGTATACAGGCCGTCGTAACTTTCGACAGGGTAGTATTGTTCCTTAATAGCATCCTTGAAGGATTCCTAGGTGGTCGTGACTGAAAATAATGAGGTTTCCTCTGTTTCCTTTTGCTCATAGAAGGTTTCCCACCAATATTTGACATGGGGAACGACTTCGAGGAGCACAAAAGTAATATTTTCTCTATTCGAGAAGTTATGGACAGAAAAATACCCTTTTAGCAAATTCAACCACTTGTCTACTACATCTGTGTCTATCTGACCTTCAAATATAGGAATATCAAAGTTTATTTGTACCTTGAAGGGGGTGGTGCCTCCGTTCAAAGAATATGTGTTGCCTATTGGTATCCGCCAAAGGATTTGTGCGAAACTATCCATCATCTCGTTCCTCTGTTGTGTGAGTTCTTCCTCAATCAACAGTTTGAAAGGATCTCCTATCTCGTCATATTTTTTTTCTCCTGCCATGAGAGGACGCTTGGGCGTGAAAGAGCTTTTGTCCTCAAGAGAAACAAGCTCAAGACCCAACTCTTTGTACTCTGACCTCATTAGGGACATGCATTAAGATGACAAGGAGAAGACCACTCTGATACCACTAATCCATATTTTATGAGCAGAACAAAATGAATATAGATTATTAACAGATTCTTAGCACAAAATAACATAGATACAGTAAAACTGGTTTTCTATTCAATAATGAAATAAGTTGAAACTGTAAAATGCAATGGAAACAAGCTTGTTGGAATGGTGGTGGCTTATCTCTGAGAAGAGATGCGACGACTGCGCTCATTCACAAGAAGAACATTACAATGAGGCTCTGAAGGCCTTTTTACAATAAACCGGAATTCCCAAAACCCTAGAGATCCAAAAACCTAACCCTAGGAGATGAAGCCCCAAAAGTCATGTGGGCCCCATTTGGGTAAGTTAGTACATCAACTTCTCGGGGTCGTAACTTTTGCATATGATCTCCGTTTTAGGCGTGTGATAGCCCGTTGGAAAGGTATCATCAAGGAGATTCATTTTTGGGGCTCAATCATGCCTTCGTCTATCATTGAAGATCTCGATCCTGAAAAAACCTTCATTTAGGCCCTCAAAATGGCCCCAAAAGTTAAAACTGCTAAAAATAGTAAATTGCCAAAATTGTCAGAAAATTGTTTTGAGCCAGTTGGAAAAGGTGGGTGGCCACCGATATCCATATGGATCAGCTACTTTTAAGTGGGCCATGTCGTATGCACTCCACAATATCAAGCATATTGTTAAACCTTACCTCAATGACTTTTCTTCTCACTCATCTCGTTGGTGAGACCACATTGGTCAACTAAGAGTCATATTTCTTTGATGTTGGTTTTACAACATACGTTTGAACCCCCATAAATGAATATTCACTGTCGAATCAGGGAGACTCCTCGGATTCGTAGTCTCCAAAGACGAGATTAGGGTGGATCCCTTAAAAGTCAAATCCATTATAGCTTTACCTCCTCCCAACAATCTGACCCAACTATAAAGGTTGCAAGGGAAGGAAAACTTTCTTCGCTGCTGCATTTTCAATTACGCCGAAATCAGTAAAGAATTTATGAGATTATTGCAGAAAGACGCTCCTTTTATCTGGGATGAAACTACTCAACGCTCATTTGAAGCTCTTAAGCATGCCTTAACAAACACACCTACCTCTTTTTCACCCACTGAATTACGTGAAAGACTATATCCTTTATTTTGTTGCCCCTACTTACACTATTTCTATTGTGTTAGTACAAGAGGATGATGATGACAACGAACATGTGATTTACTATCTGAGTAAGAGTCTACTAGGTCCTGAACTTTGATATTCGCATGTCAAAAAGTTTTCTTTGGAAGCAGTTATTATCGTCCAGATATTTCTCCATTACATTCTATTATGCACTACCATGGTCATTGCAGACTCGAACCCCGTGTATCACATATTGAATCGTCAAGTACTTAGGGGAAACTATTCCAAATGGATCATTATTCTCCAAGAATTCTATCTCATGTTTTCCAAATCAAAAGCTAAGAAATCGTTGGTTTTTGCGAAATTGATTTGCAATCTTCCCCATATTGATGAGGATATTGAGCCRAGTGATTCTCTTCCTGATGAATCCCTGTTCCTCATTAGTATATCTGATCCTTGGTACGAAGRTATTCTTCTCTATCTCCAAAACCAACGTTTTCAAATGAACATTTCACGTGATGAACAACATCGCATTCGACACCACTCCAAACACTACCTCATCATTGGAAACACATTGTACCACTGTGGCATTGATATTTTCCTACGATGTTGTTTAACCCACGACGAGGCTGAATGAGTTTTAAATGACTGTCACCTTGGAGATTGTGGTGGTCATCTTTCTAGGATGGCTACAGCCTAGAAAATCTTATGTGCCAGTTAAAAATATAACAAGAGTATCCTCAATAATTTCATACCATTACTTGCAATTTTCCCTAGATTACATGGGCTGCATGCTTCTAATTTCATTTTGTGCCTCTAAACTCTTCAATCTTGGCTTTGTCCTTTCAAAGTCTGACCCACTTGATTTTGTTCCTTGCTTCCTTCAATAAGGCCCACGATTTCCCTCTTTCCTACAAAGCTCTAATTTATGGGTGTTGAAGCAACACATTGCCAAGAAGGTGCTAGTATTTTTCTCTTTTATTTCCAAACAAATAATTGATTCTTTTTTGTTTGTTTTCTTTAATTCTATATTGTTTTTCAGCTCCTCCTTTATTATGTAGAGAATCCCACCATGCCCTCTATGATTATTTGATGCTCATGTTCAAGTTGACCATATTACATATCCTTGAATTTCCTAAATTCTACAATCTTCACGGTCATGAATTTCAATTGTTACTGTAATGTCTTGTCTTTTTGTTAGTTTCCCCAAACTATGACCCCTCCTCCAAGGGTAGCCCCTACAATTCCATACCATTACATTCATTTTTCCTTCGGCCATGTGGGCCACATCCCCCTATTTTTTAATGTTCCCTTAAAATATTTGATATTGGCTTTGTATTTCTAAAGGATGGTCCACTTGCTTTAGTTCTTTGCTTCCTTCACTAAGACCCAATGCTTCCCTCTTTCCTCTAGGTGGATGGGTGTAATATCCTCGTCAATGAACCATTTGGACCCCTTCAACCTCCTTTCTCACAAGATTTGAGCTATGTCTCATTTGTTATAAAATTTTCCTTCAATATTCTTTCTCTAGGCTACTTCTTGATTCAATCATTTGCCCACCTTTCTTGTATGTATTGGGTCATCGCACCCTATAATATCTCTCAAGAAGTCTATCATGGTGCCTAATTTTTTTTCATAATGCATTTCCCAAGGAAAAGCATCAGGTACTTCCCCTCATTTTGAGGATGGTGCCTAGGATAAACCAAATTCTTTAGAAATCAAGGCTAGGCCAACAATCAACAATTGGCTCACGAAGAGAGAAAGCATGTCCCAAAGTGAGATGTGAACCCTAACTGGGAAGGATAACAACTTTCCTCTCAATAACTCGAGCTCACCCAATTGTCTATCGTTGTCCCTATTGTATCCCCGTCCTCATTTTTTCTCTCTACTCTTTTAATTATAATATTGTCCCTATTGTGTCCTCGTCCTCATTTTTTCTCTCTACTCGTTTAATTATAATGTTCTTAATCGTTTAATTATAATGTTCTTGGCATTGCATTTTCACTCATGTTCTTCCAAGATAATAGGTCTTACCTTCTTAGGTGTAACCATCTTACTTTCCATAACAACCTTTGACTCATTGCCAACTACCTCGGCCCAACTTATAGTTTTTTTTAAATTGTTCTTTGAACTTAGATTCCCTTTCTTTTAACATAACCAACCAATACTATCTTCATTTCTTTAATCACTATGACTTCGTGCCTAATATCTTTGCCTCCTCGAGAAATGGCCCCCTCTCTTCTTGAGAAAGATCTTCAAAAGCACAATGAAAATGCATATGGTTATGGTTACTTTGAAAAGACAACTTGCTAACATCACCTTTAATTTAAAATGTGTGTTTTAATTGGGAAGTTACGTATCTCCTTTTGAGTGTAATCCACGTAGTCACCTCGTCACGATGACATTTCCTAAGATGCCTCACTATGTAAAAAATAAAGAGAGAAATTGTATTTCAATATGGAATTTTACAACAATAATATAATATAATGTAGAATAGTAGGTAAAAGGGCACTTCACGTGCTTGCCATTTTTCTCACTAATAAAAAAAATTAGTTTTTAATTTCCATATTCTTGAAATGATTTATCGTTAAGGTTTTTAAGGATTTGAAAATTTGTCGAAGTACATCACTATAATTATATAAATCACCGAATGGCGTAATCCAAAAAAACGTTTATTATGTGAGAAAAACAAAGCCAATCATAAAAAATTTCGAATAAGCACCATATCGCCACTTTAAATTTAAAATAACTTAAATTAAAAAAATTAAGTGAACGTGTGTGGGACCAAGTGACATCTTTGAGGGACTCAAAGGGCGTGGATGAATTAACGATGCACGCCATCTTTTAAGTCATAAAGGACAAATTATGGACAAGGATGATTTTAAGGATGGAAATTTATTTTTAAATGTAGAAACCTTGGCGAATATTACTAACCCTTCATATGTCATCTATAAATTTTGGCGATATTTTTGTAAAATATTCAAATTTCTAAGTATTTTATATAGTTTTTATAAAATTTTGGCTATTTTAGATATTCAAATTTCTAAGTATTTTATATAGTTTTTATAAAATTTTGGCTATTTTTAAGGTAAAATAATTTTATCCTATAGAATTTGGGCGAATCATTTTTAAAATTGCGAATCTCATTTTTGGAAAAACCATGAAAAATTAGCCCATGAGCGAAATTTAGCCCCTAAAATCATCCATGATTATGGAAAAACTATAATAATATTATTGAAACAAGTGCAAAATCTGGCAATTTAGGCTCCACTTGCTTCAATTTTAGCTAGAGGTTTTTCAAACGAACATGTACCATCTCTAACTCGTTCTGTGCCTTTTATCAGTGGGGTTGCTAGGCTTGGAGGGCACTTGCAAAAAGCTACTCAGAGCAATATCATGGAAAGCGTATTTGGAACTCTAAGGGATTATTAGGGAATCAAACTTGGCACAGAGACACATAAGAACATGGCGACTCTCTTTGTATTGAACCAAACCTTGAGTTGTTCCAACATATTTCAAGTACACCTATCAAATAAGCTCATAAGATTTGTTCTTTATTTCTCCAATCTTCTGGATGCTTCCCACTATAGAACATACTATGCTAGAGACGTTAAATCTTGGCCTCTCTACTATATGTGATGGTTATGTTTATAGAGAACCAAGAAAAGAACCAGGACTATGTCGCATAGGGTCTAGTCTTAATTCTAGCGCTAGCCTTCATATCAATGATTGGATAAGAGTCATTCTTCTCCATTTCGAATGATAAGGGGAGAGGAAGGAACTTGATCGAAAGGAGAGTAGGTCGAGGGGAATGCCATGCATGGTGATCCATAATGATATATTGGTGAGCAAACCAATTAAGTAAGAATGTGTCCACTTGGGTGTTAGCTAGCCAGGAGGTCCTGGTCGAAAGTGATACAATGCCCTAGGCTGACGACGACCTTCAATAGGAATCAGACTCAAACAAGCTTAGGGATGCATATTGATGATGTAATCTACCCATTGGATCAACGAAGAAGGAGCAAAGAACCTTACCATTCGCTAGAAGTGGAGGACCTAAATAGTGTCAACAGAGTTCTCCCACAACTCAAATAAAGGCAAGCAACAAGTATAATCTGTTAATTTTGTAGCTCAAAAGGTGTCTCAACATGGGCCTAAGTGTCCTAGGCATGTTGATAGACATTAATTAAATACCCATATCAACAATTTTATTTTTTAGCCCGAGTCTAACTTTGGAAAAACATAAAATTAGTCAAACAACTTTATTGGCTTTATTTGCTCATATTTCTTAAGTGTAAAATTAACGAAATTAAATATTTCACTTAAGTGACTTTTCTGGACTTTTCTAGAAAGTTCATGAAGAAGGGGAATAGAGTGAAGGAAAAGATAAAAAGGTTGAAGGGGGTGAGAGGACACACACACACACACACACACTTATTTGAGCAAGATAAAGAGATTGCTTGGGTGAGAAAAGAAGAGAGGGAAAGCAACTTAGAGAAGGGGTCGATTTTGGGAAACTAAGGAGGCAAAGTCAAGGGCTGAATTGGGAAGTTTGAGCCGGATGAATTTTGGGGCAAACCATGCAATTGAACCAAGGCCGAGTTTGGGCCATACCACACAACCAACAAGGGTCGTACATAGGTTCGTACCATCCAATAACAGAAGGATCGTACCAAGCTATATCCGTAGCAGCAAGTAAAGGTTGAACATGGCCGAACAACAACCAAGCACATGATCGACTTCCTAGGCCATATTGGCTAAAGTATTGTTTGGCTGTACAACTTGAAATTTGGTGGGCCATAAAACTTGAGATTCATTGGGTCGTACTGTGTAACAGAAGTCAAACTCAGACTGTAAAATTTCTCTGCAAATTACTATTGTAATATTTTTTCCCAGAAGCCCAATAAAAGCCCCTCTTTGTTGGTTTTCCCCACACTGGGATTTCCAGGGTAATTTCCGGTGTTTGTGTTTTTTATGTGCTTGGTTTCTTATGCTTTTGTTGTGCAAATTAATGGTTAAAACTCAATTGTGATTTTCTGCATAATTTTCAGAAGTTATATCAACAAAGATTTAATTATGGGTAGTTAAAATTATTAGCTTTAAATTTATGCATGTTGGGTTTAAAAATTGACATGGTATTAGAGCTCATCCTTTGAATACAAAGAAGCCAAGTCAATTTTACAGGGTGACCAGGGAGTAAAAATCAGCAAGAGGTCAGACTACCAAGGAGGGCGTGTGAGCTAGGGAAATAAACAAGATGGAAAATGCAAGCTTGAAGTTTGAGGATAGACTGGAAGGAGATTCTAACTTCAGTCCATGGAGAGAGAACATTGCTCTGGTGATGGAGGAACAAGGATTATGGGAGTTTGTTGAAGGAACAACAATACTACCAACATATCCAACACAGCAACAAACTCATCTCAAGAAATATGTGAAGGAAAGAAGAATCATCATTGATGGAATGAAGGACCACATCATTCCTCATCTATTAGGAAAGAAGAAAACCAAGGATATGTGGGAAACATTGACCAAATTGTACTAATCAGATAATCAAAGCATAAATATATTGCTCAGAGAGAAACTCAACAACACAAAGATGGCTAGGGGTGATTCTGTTGCTACCTATCTCATCAAATTCATCCATATAGATACGCTTGAGTTGGGGAGACCATGGATAAGACTAAGTTGGTAAGGACAACCTTGAATGGCTTCACCAAGAAGTGGGACGTGTTTTTCTGAGGAGTGGTAGCATGGGAGAAGCTTCCAGACTAGGAGAGGTTGTGGGATGATTTTACTCTGAAGGAGTTGCGAGTTGGGTCTTCACAGGCCATCCAACCAAAGATTTAGGATAAGGAGAACCTTGATCTAGTAGGCAAGGGAAATTTCAGAGGTAAGAAGGGCCCTAGTGGGGGTCATACCTCAATGGGAGAGAAGAGGAAGGATTTCAACAAAATTAAATGCTTTGCTTGTCACAAACCATGACACGTTTCTAGCTAGTGACCAAACAAGAAGAACGGAAACAAGAAGTCACATATGGAAGCATCAACTTCAACTAAAGTTGATGAGCTTGCATCCAGATTCAAGAATGAGTTTTCACTCATTGCATGTCTCTCCATTTCATCCAGTTTAGGTGTATGGTATATAGATAGTGGCACCTCTAGTCACATGACTGGAGGGTGGGATTACTTCTCCAACTTGAATAATGAGGAGATGGACCTTGTTATTGAGATGGGAAATAATTCCAAGTGTTGGGAAACATTCCATGAGACAATGACATTTTAGAGGGAGTTCGGGAAGCCATTGATGGTGAGAGATGTGATATATGTTTTAGGGATGATGAAGAACCTGCTATTAGTTTCAACCTTGGAGGGCAAGGGCTATGTGGTCTCATTTCAGGATGAGAGAGTATACATATGGCCCAAGGACTCCAAGAATGCAAAGTGATTGGACTCAAGCGAGAGAAGTTGTATACTCTTAAGTTTGAGCCAACCTGAGCATTGGTGAGCAGTGCATGTGATATGGCAGAGTTGTGGCATAGGAGTATGACACAATTTCATCATGTAGCATTCAAAGTGCTCTAGGATATACTAACAAGCCTTCCAAATTACACCCCAGAGCATCATGAGGTATGCAAGGGATGTTCTATGGGGAAGTACACCAAGACAACTTTCCCAAATAGTGACTTCAAGACAGGAGGCATCACTGATTTGATACCCTTAGATGTATGTAGGCCTATGTCATCAGTATCCTTGAGTGGGTACAAGTATTATGTCACCTTCATCGATGACCATTCCAGGAAGACCTGGATCTATTTCATGAGGACCAAGGACGAGGTCCTCAGTTGGTTCCAAGAGTTCAAAGGTCTTGTGGATAACTAGACACGGAGAAAGATCAAGACACTTAGATCTAGAAATGGAGGTGAGTATACCTCGAAGGCCTTCAAGCATTTATGTGTAGGTGCTAGGATAAAGAGGGAATTTATTGTTTCGTACAACCCACAACAAGACGTGGTGGTAGAAAGGAAGAACAAAGGCCATTGTTGGGGTTGTGAAGGCAAATTTTTATGATCAGGATTTTCCTAGATTCTTGTGGCCAGAGGCTTGCAACACTGCAGTCTACATACAAAACAAGAGTCCTCATAAGGTGTTGGGGAGGAAGACCCTTGAGGAGGTATTTACAGGTAGGAAACCATAGGTTGGACACTTCAGGATTTTTGGATTCCTAGTCTATTGTCATGTCCCCTCAGAGAACATGACAAAGCTCAAGGCCATTGCTGAGAAGAAGATCCTCGTTGGATACAACGAGACTTCCAAGGAATACAAAGTCTACATTCCTTCCTTGAGGAAGATTATAGTCAGGAGGGATGTAAAGTTTGAGGAGGAAAAAGCCTTGAGGAAGGGTAATGATATTGGTTACATATGAAGGTACAAATGATTAGGTTGTAGATCATGATGAGGAGTAGGAGGCTCCTCCATTACAAGACACTTCTTCTACCTTTAGGAGGAGGAAGACTAGATGGGAAGATCATACCTTAAGAGAGGCACAAGAGTACATGGGTGCTCCAAGGACTTTTGTTAGGGAGAGTATAGCACCACAAATATTTTCCACTTATATGGATTTGATGAGTGAGCTATTAGAGGTCGGGTCTTCCATATTTAAAGAGGCATCACGACAAAAGGTATGGAGATATGCCATGGTGGAAGAGTATACTTCCATCATGAAGAATGATGTATGGGAGGTTGTGCCCCAGCCAGAGGGGAAATTAGTGATTGGCTAGAGATGGATCTATAAGATCAAGCACATTGCAAGTAGCAGTGTGGAGAAGTTCAAAGCCTGGTTTGTGTCTAAGGGGTTCTCTCATAAGGAGGGAATCGATTATGATGATACATTCACCCCAGTGGCAAGATACACTTCGATCAAGGTCGTGATATCGATTGCAGTAGATATGGGGTGGAAGACCCAACAAATGGATGTTAAGACGACCTTCCTTAATGGCATCATTGAGGAGGAGGTTTATATTGAGCATTCATATGGTTTTGAGGTGCAAGGGAGAGATCCTCATGTATGCAGGTTGAATAGAGCCTTGTATGGGCTCAAGTAGGCTCCCAGGGCATGGTACTCATGGATAGATAGATACTTGCAAGGGATGGGCTTCACCAAGAGTGAGGCAGACTCTAACCTCTACTACATCATAGTGAGGTGGACTCTAAGATATACTACATCATAGTTGGAGGTGAGCCACTCATTCTTGTGGTCTATGTGGACGACTTGTTTCTCATAGGCTCATAGAGGCTCATAGAGGCTCATAGCAGAGTGCAAGAGGGACCTTGCTTCAAAGTATGAGATGAAGTATTTGGGGTTGATGCACTACTTTATGGGGTTAGAGGTGTTGCATTGAGATGGTCACACTTTCCTTGGGCAAGGGAAGTATGGAGTGGATATTATGAAGAGATTCATCATGCAAGACTGCAGGCCTATGAATATGCCCATGGTGACCAACTGGAAGAAGATTGATGCTTCTATATTAGAGGCAATGGACCATACACTTTTGAGACAATTTATTGTTTCTCTAATGTATCTAGTCAACACTAGACCAGATATATGCTTTGCAATTAGCACACTCAGTTAGTTCATGGTTGAGCTAGGGAGAATACACTTGGTGGAAACAAAGCATGTTCTGATATATCTGCATGGGACAGTCGAGTATGGGTTAAGTTACATCTAGGGATATGGGGTGAAGCTAGATTTTTTTACAGATTCCCATTGGGAAGGAAACACAATGGGTAGGAAGAGTACATCGGGATGTTATTTCATCTTGGGATCATGAGTTGTTTCTTGGTTTAGTAGGAATCAAAAGTCAATGGCATTGAGCTCTTCTAAGGAACATTACATGGAAACTAGCTTAGCAGCATGTGCAACCATTTGGATTCATAAAATGCTCATGGGTTTGTTTATCCATGATTTGAAGACTACTATCATCCACTGTGACAATCATAGCTACATCAAGCTCTCTAAGAATCTAGTATTTCGTGACAAATGAAAACACATTGAAACCAGGTTTCACTTCATCAAGGATTGTGTGCAGAAAGGGACAATGAAGCTATAGTATGTGCTTACAGGTGAATAGGTAGAAGACAATCTCACCAAGGCCTTGATGAAAGGAAAGGTTTTCTTCTTCGGGGATAAGTTGGGGGTGTTGCAGAACACCTTCCTTGCTAAGAGGGAATGCTAATTTTGTAGCTCATAAGATGTCTCAGCATGGGCCTAAGTGTCCTAGGCATGTTGATGGACATTAATTAAATACACAGATAAACAATTTTATTTTTTATCCCAAGTCTAACTTAGGAAAAGCATAAAGTTAGTCAAATGACTTTATTGGCTTTATTTTCTCATATTTCCTAAGTGCAAACTTAAAGAAATTAAATATTTCACTCAAGTGACTTTTCTAGACTTTTCTAGAAAGTTCATGAAGAAGGGGAATAGACTGAAGGAAAGGATAAAACAGTTGAAGGAGGTGAGAGGGAAGTGGACACACACACACACACTCATTTGAAGAAGAGAAATAGGGCACTTGGGTGAGAAAAGAAGAGAGGGAAATCAATTGAGATAAGGGGTTGATTATGGGTAGCTAAGGAGGCCGAGTCAAGGGTCGAATTGGGCAGGTTGAGCAAGCCATGTTTTGGGCCAGACCATGTAACTGAACCAGGGTTGAGTTTGGGCTATAACACATAGCCAACAAGGATCACACACATGTCCATATGAGCCAGCTATAGAAGGGATGTACCAGGATATACAAGAAACAACTAGTAAAGGATAAACATGGTCAAACAACATCTAAGTCGGGGGTTGATTTCCTGGGTCATACTAGCTGAAGTATTGGAGGGTTGTACAACTTGAGATTTGTTGGGCCATACAACTTGAGATTTGTTGGGCCATAGTGTAAGAGAATACAAACTCAGACTATAACATTTATCTGTAAATTGTTGTTGTAATATTTTTTCTCGGAATCCCAATAAAATCTCCTCTTTGCTAGTTTTCCCCACACTAGGGTTTCTAGAGCAATTTATGGTGTTTTTTTTTATGTGCTTGGTTTCTTATGTTTCTGTTGTGCAAATTAATGGATAAGACTCAATTATAAATTTTCTGCATAATTTTGAGAAGTTATATCAGGAAAGATTTAATTTTGGGTAGTTAAAAATATTGGCTTTAACATTATGCATGTTGGGTTTAAAAAATAAAATTATTAATGGTGTAAGTTTGAAAGGAGAGGCATTGACAAGGGAAAATATGGGAGAATAAAGGGCGGGAGTAGAGAAAACCATAGAGCCAAATGGAATTATAACGTTGAGAGACAACTTAAGAAAAATTGCAATTTTGGGAGCCATTATCCCCATCTTTATCATTTGGCCTCATTACAATGTTTGCTTCATTACAATCTTGACGGTGGAAGAAGGTGGTGTAGGCTCTGACATGGAAGAAATTGATGTAGCAACGAGCTCTGAGAATGAGGTAGAGGCAGTTGACATTAGATGCATAGACATTAGATGCATCGATGCAAAACATTGTAGAACTATGGAGTTTCCTCTCCATATAGCCAATGCAATGAATAGATAAAGTGTGTAATAGATAGGGTCTGAATTGATATGCAGGGTTATGAATAGCTAGGGAGATGACTAGATAGATGTCTCAAGATCTATGTGAAGAGCAATAAATATTGTAAGCAAAATATATTAACATATATATGACATATTTCTTCACTGACTTTTGATAGATCATGACAAAGAAGAGGTGTTAATGCACTCTGCCACAACCTCGACAATAAGAGGTGAAAGTTGAATTCCAATAATATTGTAGAAAAATAATATTTATTTATTTTAATTATAATGAAAGTATTACTGAGATTGGCCTATGTTTGACATTGGAAATGAGAGAAAAACTTAAGTCAAAGGTAGAACTAATAGTGAGTCAATTATGAATTGAATGCTACAGTCCTAGCCTTCGACAGGGACTAATAAGGTATATAATAAAGTCAATTAGTTTTATTTGAGATTAATTTTATTTCAAATAAGAATGAAAATTTAGTAGTAAATTGGATAATGGGTTGCTTATTTTCAACAACATTTGCAATTATGATAAATGGTTCACTATCTATTTTATTTTATGCTAGAAGGGGTCGTGGGTAGGGTTTCATGATGTCCCCCCCTTCTTTTTTATTGGTGGTAGAAGGGTTAAACATGATCTTATGAGCTTGTTAAAGAGAAGGATGGATTAGGGATATCAATATGGGAAACTCAGTGTCTTTAACCCATTTATTAGTTTTTGATGATGTTATTTGTTTGGTGTTAGGTCAGTCAAAGAAGTAGAGAAGTAAAAGAAAGTTCTCGGCCTGTATTTTAAAGGTATAGGTTACATATAAGTGAATTCCCACAAATATTATATTATGGTCAATGGTTGACATGATGCACTATAAGGATAATATGAACTGATGTTTTGGCATTTAACTTAGTGTTATTTGATAGTGGGTCAAAAAATATATGGAGTTTTATTTAAAGCCAAATGACTATAGAGTCAAAGATTGGCATTAGATTTATGAAAATATTGAAGAAAAGGTAACTAATTGGAGTTACCAATGGTTTTCCAAAGAAGGTAGGCTTACTATACTAAAATTTGTTTTGGAATGGATTCATGTATAGTGGTTGTCTTTCACCCATATTTCTAAAGTTATTTTGGAGAAAATTTGGCAAAACAAAATTCTTTAGTTTCCTATGCACAAGAAAAATAAAGAAAGAAGGAATTTCTTTGGTAATGTGGAAAAATTTGACAAAATCCAAAGAAGTTGGAGGTTGGGGTTTGAAGAATATACACATGTTTGGACAAGCATTAGCTACTAAAAGTTTGTGGAACTTGATGTAGAATGAGGGTTTGTAGGGAAAAATAATGTATACTAATTACATAGCACCGAGGATTATGGAGAGATATATTAGAAATGTGGTTAAGGTGCCTCGATCATATGGAAGTCTATGGTGAAATAATTTCCCTTGAGAGGAGGGTGGCTAGCATGGAAGGTAGGTAGAGGGAGAAAAGTGAAAAATGATAAGATACCTAAATGGGATGTATAGGAAATTTCAAACTTTATAAACCCATAAAACAATATCTACATGATAATTGAGAGATATATAGCCTTGCATATGTGAAAGATCAAGAAAATTCTTCCATATGGAGTCAAGAGTGGAAAACAACTATCAAATTAAATCTCCAAGGGTAAATAGTAGGGAAATGACAACAATATATCTTTAATTTGAAGCATGGTACTATAAGGATAAAAGATAAAGAGGATGAAATCATATGGTCCAGGAATAAAGCCTTTTGCAACTAGACATCAAAATTGGGTTATGAGGCTGGGATGGAAGGAGAATAAGTGGAAAAAAAGTAATGCTGGTGGAAGGTAATCTTGAAGTTGATTGTCATTTAAAAGATAGAATATTTCTTTGGTTATCCTTATCCAATAACCATTTGTAGAGTTCTTTGATAGATATAAGAGAGAATATAGCATACAACTTTAGAGATAAACCCTTAAACTCCAAAGATACCAAAAAATTCACCATAAACAATGAAATAATATAGAGAAGAACCCTAAGGTAGGGTTACACCATCAAATACTCCTTATGGAAGGAATTGCTCCACAAGCCATGCTAGATACAAAAGAATACATCCAATACAATGATAATCATGTGTATTTATATGGTCTCATTAGTATTCCTAGGGGTCCATGCCAACTACCCCTTATTATTATATTATTTCATTTTAATTGCATAGTGGGCCTATTTATTACCCATCGACTACCAAGTGGACCTATTCCATGATTATGGCCACATTACATTCATTATCCCCTTGGGTATCTCCCTAGGTACCCCATATTATCCTCCCTAGGTACATTACATAATTGCAAAAAGAGGACATGGCATGGTTAAGGTTGGTGCATCTTTTTTAAATTAAGCGATGAATTAGTGGATCATTTATTTGTACTTTCTTCATTCACTAAAGACGTATGGAGGAAAGCTCTAAAAAAGATCAATAGAAATGGGACCTGTGATGGAGGAAACATAGAATAATTTTTTAAAGGGTGGTTCAATAATAAATCAATCATATAGCATAAGGATTCGACTTATACCATAACCTGGGGTCTATGTCTAGGAATGAATAAAATGACATATCAGGAATTTTTTTTTATCATCAAATTAAGTATGCTTACAGAGAAAAAAAAAACCACGACTTGTAAAAATTCCAAAGTAATAAAGAACCTAGAAAAAGATTTTTCTAAAGCATAGGGATTCTTTGATGGAGCATGCCAAGGTTCAACTAGGATGTGTGGTGTAGGTGGCATTTTATTTATGACGAAAAATCATTTCATTACTTTTAAAGCAGGATGTGGTCATGGTACAAACAATAGAGAAGAATTGGATGCTTTGTTGATGTTGTTAAAAGTAGTTGTGGAAAGACATGTAACCAATTTGGAATTAATGGGTGATTCTAAAAGGTCATGGTACAAACAATAGAGAAGAATTGGATGCTTTGTTGATGTTGTTAAAAGTAGTTGTGGAAAGACATGTAACCAATTTGGAATTAATGGGTGATTCTAAAATCTAATAGATTGCTTGAATGGAAATAATGAGCTTGAAATTTGAATGACTCAACCAATCATGGAAAAATATCATAGAGGTAAAGAGCATGTTCTTTGTGTTATCATTTCCACATACCTTCATGGACTTGAATGAGAGAGTAGATAAATTGTCAAAGGAAGCCTTGTCCTTTCAAGAATATTTGTTGGTATATACTAAAACTGATTGTGAAATAACTTCTCAAGAAGAAGCATTTCCTAGGTAAACCCACTGCCTTCACCTCATTTCGAGGATGGTACCCAGGGTAAAATGGATTTTGTAGAAGCTTGAAGCTTTGTCATGTCATTTATGGGAATAGAACTTAGGTGGGGAGGATAACACTCTATCATACAACCACTCAAGCTACACTCAATCTATATGAAGAAGTATATAACCTATTTGAGAAAAAAGGATTTTGTTCAGATATTTAAGTTTAGAATACTAGATGGTCATTTCAACTATAATCTTTATTGGTTTTAAGTTGTTTTTGTTTAGGCAATAGAGATCATGTAATGAGAAAGATTGATATTTGTAAAAATAAAAAGTTTAATGGAAAGTCTTACTTTTGAAATCTAAAGAAAGAGAGACTTGTCTTTAAAATACCATTTAGGTATATAGCCATGTACATTAATTTTTTTTTCTTAAATATACAATATACATATTAATTTTTTTTCTTAAATATAAAATATACATTTATTAAAAAAATTCACATATATTTTTGAACAACCTTATTTTCAAATAAAAATTAAATATTATAAAAATAATAAAAATATTATTAATTTTTGTAATTTAAACTTATTTTTCTATTTAATTTTATAAACATTATTTTCATAAAAAGTTGTGAAATTGAGTTGTATTAATATAGAATATATTTTAAAATTTGTATATCTTAAACATGTTCTCGTTGAATTTGAACAAAAGACTTTTATTAACTTTAGCTTAAAAGTGAAGTATTTAAAAAAAATGTTATCCATTTTTGTTTACTATCTCGAACTTGGATTCGTCTAGCAACGTTGGAGCAAAGTTATTTTTCACAAGAGGATAGGTGCTTCCATTGATATGAAGAATTTAAAAATTGTTCTTCTCACTTGCACAGGTATGATAGAAATGTAGACAAGCAAGAATATGGCCACTCAATTGGCTATTCTAGAGGTCTAAGTGGTTATTTAAGAATTTTTTTTAGCTGTGTAAGTAAAAAAGTAACGACGGTAATTCATTTAGTCTTTGATGATATTTTCAAAAATGAATTAAAAAGTTAAGAAGGTTGATATTGTAATAAATATTTTGAAATTATGATTTAATGTAGGTATACACGAAACATTTTAAGAGAAAATGTGTTTCATCTTCAACCCTCTTAGTATCATAAAGATGAAAAGCTCTTTTGACCCAACGTTTTAGGAGTTGTCCAATGTCTTATTTCACAATGGAGCCCGTGAGAGTTTGTTCTTATTTTAGAAATGTTGATTTTCTTCTTTAGGCTAATCAAAACAAAGAGATATTGTTGATCTTCTAAATTAGGGTTTATCACCTCCTTATAGTATCTTAATTTTCTTTTATCCTCTAATTCATTATTGCACCACAAATTCTCCTTAAATTTAGATGTAATAATATTTTTAATATTATTGTTATTCTAAAAAGTGAGTTCTTCCTTGGTTTCTTGATTATTAAGCCAAGACTAGGCATCTTTATGACAATCCCACTTGAGTCATAGGTTGTTTTGACAAGAGAAATTTTTAAAGATCCATATGTATCTTCAAGTGCAAAAATCTTGAAAAATCTTACTAATTCTTTAAATGACAACCATAAAATGTTTGGTGATATTTTTGTAAAAATATTCAAATTCTTAAGGATTTTATATAGTTTCTAGAAAAATTCGACGATTTTTATAATAAAATAATTTTATCTTATAGAATTTGGATGAATCATTTAAAAAAATGGAAATTGACGATTTTTTTTTTGGAAAAGAACATGCACAAAAATTTAGCCCATAAAAATTTCTCTAGTTTCCACTGGAGTTTGAAGCAATCTTAGGAAACCTCTTTTCTTCCATTTGTTTATCTTAGTCTTGTACATTAGGCACYGAGTCATATTCATGCTCTCAATGGGGGAAATAATCACTTCTATGAAGAGGAAAAGATWGGGTGTATTGCCTCTAATTTTGAGATTATAAGTTATTAAACACTTCTGGATTTTCTCTATCTTTCTCCATGACTATCTAGAGATGCTACAACCCCAAACTTCACAACCATTTAAGATAATAGGAGTTTAGAGAGTCTCTAAGAGAATTTTTTTCTTATCCCATTAACAAATGTCTATTTATTTACAATTGTTTTCAAGTCCATAATAAGATTTCCACCATCCATTTATCCTTTTTCATGATGTTGTATTCCTAGTTAAGTTTGCGATGAAGATCACTTTCGAGATATTTGTATGAAGTGACTTTATTCAAGTTATTGTTGTCATACTTGAAATTAGTGTAAGTGATTTTTTTGGATTTAATTATCATAGCCTTCATTTTGTTAGTGTTAATAGTCATACCCGTACTACAGAAAAAGGCCTTGAGATTTTTTAATTTCTTGTCGATATCATAGGGAATCCTAACCAAAATAACCATATCATAAGCATAAATAAGAAGGATGATGACTATACCAACCAGAGTTGGACTAACACAACCTTCTTCTTCCAAACAATATTCTAACTTGTCGATGCATATGCCAAAACAGGTAGGGGACAAGGGAAAATCTTGCTAAACTCCTATATTACAATTAATTTCTTATGACCAAGCCTTATATTCCTAAATTTGGAAATAACATTCTTGTACAACCTCATCACAACAACTCTCAACTTGAAAGAAACTTTTAACTCTTCAATTCTATTCTAAAGGTTAGATCTTAGCATTGTGTCAAAAAATTTACTAAAGCCAACGAAACAAAATAGGATATTGGTTTTATTATTGTGACAATCCTCCACAATGACCCTAATCATAATAAGGTGGTCCACAATTGAATGGTAGCTCCTAAATCCGACCTAGACTTTAGCTCTTTTTCCATGGATTTCTAGCCATAAGTTGATCTTGTTTTCCAAAACAATTCCATATAACTTGGTTAAAAGGGGACAATCATAATGGTCCTATAATTAGAGCGATTGTTTTTATCCCCACATTTAAAAAGGTATAGTCTAAACATTCTACGTTTTTTTTCTTTTCCAACAACTATCACCAGAATCTGGTAATGCAACTATTGGAAATTATCAATTTTACATTGCTTAAATAGATTTTTTGAATGCATAAATCGATTAAGCACCCTCAAAAACCTTCGGGACACTGAAAATATGTAATCTCAACCACTAAAATATGTAATTTCAACTATCCTTCTAAATCTTTGACCACTTTTTGGACAAAACTCGTCCAAAAAATGTGCTCGGAAAAGAGCAAAAACATATAATGTTTAGACTGTGTCTTTTAAAAATAGGTACAATGAGACTTTGAGTCTAGGGTTTAGGGATTCCCTACTTGACTGCTAAATTTGAAGAGCTTGTGGATGTGAGGGATGAGGACAGGTCCTCCAATTTTTAAGATTTTTTCTTGGTAGTATTTAATGTCCTTAACTTTTCCTTTGTGAGCTACTTAACCCCAAAATCTGTCTTCTATAAAAAAAAAAATCCTTTATAGAAAGAGTTTGAATGTTGTCCACAACATCAAGTGATTTGTAAATCTTTTTAAGATAAAAATTTCAATCCCTAAAAATAACTATATTGTTTTATTTAATGTTACAATAATTTTACGAGTCAAAATTTGCCTTTAAAATTATCTATCTTAAAGAAGTACAAAAACTTTAAACATTCATCATTATTTTTAATAATATAAAATTAGTTTTTATTTTTCATATTATTTCTCAACCATTCCCATTAATTAGGTTTAAAACTAATTTTTATTTTTTCATATTATTTCTCAAGCATTCCTATTAATTAAGTTTTCAAGGTTTTAGAGATGATCAAATACATCAATATAATTATATAAAATACCATGCAATATTCTAATGGGTGTAATGTTCTCACAATCAAAAAAACATTTATTATGTGAGTAAGAACCAAGGAGCTTGGATGATTTGATGACAAATCAATATACAAAGTATCCACTCAATGATAAATGGAAGAAATATGGAAAAACTATAATTATATTACCAATAAATTGGTGGATTAAATATTATAGAAGGGTGGAGTTTTCCAAATTTTTGAAAAATCACCACCTAAAGAGAGAGTGTGAAGCCCACTCACTCTTGTGAGGTAATTCATTTATATTTTCCAAGAAAAAATCCACCTTCAAATGATAGCATTAAATATTATATAAAGAAATGATTAAAAAAAATATTATTTATTAGCAAGTGGATCACCAACGTTGGATTGTCCAAAAAGAAATTCATTGTTAAGGGTTTTATGGACAAGGAAACCACTAATTAGGGAATTTCCAACGAGGGATTCACCGACAAGGGGACGACCAATAATGAGATGACCACAAAGTGGTTCTGGACAAGGTGTGTCCCGACAAGGTTGAGTTGTCGACAAAGCATACTATTGAAAAGACATATTTATAAGCAAGAAAACTATCAACAAAAAGAAGGCCATCTACATAGAAGTTGCTACCAAGATGTATTTAACATGTGAATTCACCTTCAATTAAACTTTGATCTATAAACAATTGACGTGTGGCATGTCTGCCAACACAAATTTCTACAAAATTGAAATTTTTAATTAAATTTCCATTGATCTATAAACAATAGGCCTATGGTCGGTTTGCTTTATCAACACAAATCTCTACAAAATTGAAATTTCTAGTGTCTTTCCAATTTACTTTTCAAGTGATATTGAGATTCTTCAATATTAATTAATTAACATGATTTTTTTTTTCATTTATAGTTCCAAATTTTGGTTATTTGTTTTTAGTGTTTGAAAGAATGATCAACGAAGGAGCATGTGAGTTTATAATATCAATTAAATACCAAATTTATTTATGCCAACAAAAGGTAATTTTTTAGGGCACAAAGTTGTCAATAATGTGGGCTAACATCTATTTCAATAATATGCTTATAGTGATATCAACATCTCAGTTACGAGAATAGAACTTGGGTGTGGAGGATAACACTCCAACCCAAAACCATATGGGCTAGATCCAGTTGACCAATCTCAATATTCTTATTTAGACATTACATCAATTGTACTATGTCCATTCAAGCAATTACATGAAAAATAATATTTTCGTAAATGTTAAATTGTTTCCCAATTGAGTGACCAATACATTCTCTCTCTCTCTCTCTCTCTCTCCACACACACACATAGGTATGTATGCATGTTAATTGGGTCTATTCTGAGCATTTAAGAGAATGAGTGTCATCCTCCACACTTAAGATCAATTCTTGCAAGTGACACGTTGAGATCTTAATGAGTATATTGTTGTGTCAAACCATGAAGAATCCAGTTTACACTTGCTACCATTCTCAGAATAAGGCGAAATGCCCAATAGATTTCCCCATGATATGTATTTCCCAAGAAAATAAAATTACACACATAAACGTACATACATACACATAGTTACATATGTAGTACACAAATCGACACTAATATTGAATTCAGAAAAAGGTGTAGAAAGTTGGATTAAAGTATTTGGTGATTCTCAAATGGTTATTAAGTGGATTGCTGGCACTTAGACATGTGGAANTACATACATACACATAGTTACATATGTAGTACACAAATCGACACTAATATTGAATTCAGAAAAAGGTGTAGAAAGTTGGATTAAAGTATTTGGTGATTCTCAAATGGTTATTAAGTGGATTGCTGGCACTTAGACATGTGGAAATTTATTTTTTCGTCCTATTTATGAGGAGATCAATACCATAAAATCTTATTTTCAAACTCTTTGTTTCCAAAATATGTATAGGAAGATGAACAGGTCAGGTCGATCGATTTTCAAATGAAGGATTAAATCTAGTCCTTGATAGGTGTTTGATTTAGGAGGAGAGGGATGTACATCTATTTGAATATCTTCATGAACCATGCTATTAAGTCTCAAACATATGTACTTTCCGATTGTTTATTGTAGATTAACATATGATTTAAGAGGAGAATCAAATTGATTTTTGTAATATTTTTGAAATTTTGAAACGTCCTATATGGGAATACCTATAGGAATGTATTTTATGAGTTGATTCAAAAGTAAAT
>SNQJ01S0059817.1:0-18948 GCA_010110895.2 Picea sitchensis | reverse complement strand
CCCCCCCCCTTTTTTTTAATTTATTAATGTTTACATTGGTGGAATGGAATTTTAGAGGCATGGTAGATAGCTAATATAGTGTGGGTCCGTTCATACTCTTAGTTACATTTCTTACTTTTTCATCATCTTCCATATCCACAAACTTCACTTTCATCACCGAAAATTCTAGGTTTGTTGAGTGATTTGCATTAATTTGAGTCATTAACCATTTAATGATTTAATGTGGATTCAATTTGGATCACACCTTTGAATTAGGAGGATTTTCATCTCCAATATTTTCCAAGGAAATGAAGGAATATTTCATACTTATGATACGATGAAATTATATTATTGAAAGTAGACTTATTCTAAAAGTCTCTTATGATGAAATACTACGACAACAACTAGTGAAGTTAGGGATGGAGATCACATGGAGATAATTATGGATATGGTTATGCTATATTAGACATCTTTTTGTAATCACCTCAATGCTATATTATGGGGCCTCACAATGAATTAGTGGAGAAATGTATTATTATTATTCTACATTAATGAAAATGTGATTTTGTGAGTATATTGTTGTTCTTACGATAATTTTTGTGCGTTAATATTTGTTCCCTATTGTTGTTAAAACCAACATTTGACATCAGAGAGAAGATTGTGATCCATAGAGTTATTGGTTGTGTGTAAGAGGAAGTGTGTGCGTTTGATGCCAAAAATGGTGTGAGGATGACTATGATGATGAAGCTCCAAGGGTAGATCAATTGTTTGGATTCCTGGAAAACTTGGATCTGGATGGTAGAACGACTTCATCGATATCGATTTGTATGAGAGGAGCTTTGCGCTGAAAGAAGATTGCAGAAGAAAACCTCTTTCCTTTCGCTGGAATCACAACAACAAGTCAAGTGCAGAAAAAAAAATGTTGCAGTCATTGTGGAAGAACAAGGCATGTAAAAGAAAAATGTTGGAACTTACATCCATGCAGTGTTTGTGGTCTTAAAAATCATGATCATCACAAGTATTGGAATTGATAAAGTTCAAATCCTTATATAAAGATCCAATGTGGCTGGATAGATGTCCCTGAATGGCAGCATTTTATGTTTATGTTGAAATGATTTTACAGGGTCAAGTCTTCAAATGTACAACAATATATCCCATATAAATTCCATGAGTTAGTTGGTCCTCCAAAGGCCAATAGTTAGTAAAGTTAAGTTGAGAATCACCCGATGCAATGAGTGCTAAGTGGACTATTCAAATCATGAGAATTATTGGTCATTTCGGACTAATACTCGTGGATATGGGTCATAGATTAATGACTTACACTACGCAGTTAATCCCGAAAAATGATATCTAATAAGTTAAACATGTTTATGACAAAGTTGTCAATTTATTGAGTCATTTATTTGAGTCAAATAGTTTTTGTACTGGTTCGTGGTAAACCAAAAACCACTTTGTAATGACAGATGCAGGTTTGTTGTCAGATGAAACCACCTAATGTAATGAATGGTTTGTGATAATGTGAAACCTATTTGAGTTTGTAATGGTTAAGGGTAAGCTGAGGAAAATCCTAGGTATGATGTAATGGTTGAAGGGTAATCCATAGAAAACCCATAGGAAGGTCAAGGGTAAGCTAAAAATATCCTTGATATGGAGATGATGCATTTCAAATGATTGACTCAGATATAGCTCAGGAATACAACACTAACTGAAGAAACAGATGCAAATGAAGAAGACAAAAGATGATGCAGATGAAGAAGATTGAACCTGATTGAATCATAAGTGTTCATTAAGGGGAAGTATGAAGGAATAATTCATACTTATGATATGATGAAATTATATTATTGAAGGTAGACTTATTCTAGAAGTATATGTATGATGAAAGATGAGGACACCGAGTGAAGTTAGGGATGGAGATCACATGGAGATATTCATGGAGATATTGTGGAGATAGTTATGGAGATGGTTATGTTATATTATACATCTTGTTAAAATCACCTCGATGCTATATTATAAGGCCTCACAAATGTATTAGTGTGAGAGAGATGTATCATTATTATTGTACATCAATGAAAAAGTGATTTTGTGAGTATATTGGTGTTCTTATGATGATTTATCTATGTTAATATTTGTTTCCTGTTGCTCTTGAAACCAACAGAAAATACTAGGGAACTTGATTGTCACTTGGTTCCTCTCATATTATTTTTCCACCTTGGAGTTTTCCCTTTGAGGCCAATTTTCCATATCTATTATTGTCCTCTGTAAGTCACATTTTCCTTTCTCTACATAAATGTATCCTCCAATTCTTCAAGGATGCATGGTGCAAAGTCTTCTATGGTGGAGATAACTTCAGATACTCCACATTTACCATTGAATCAATCTTCATATATGGTTGAAGTGTATATTTGAAATCATTATCATTTACTTTCTTAATGATGTTGAAAGGTATGTATCTTAGGGTCTTGAATTTATTGGGGCCTCCTTGTAGGTGTTCCTTACATAGGTAAATCCACACCTTTTCTTCGACACAAATTTTATGATCTTCTCTACGCTAGTCATGTATGGATTTGTATTGTTGCTATATTTTGTCAAGATACTCCTACTCTTTCAATTGTATTTGTTGAATCCTTTGCAAACTATACTCACTTTCCTCACTTATCCTTGCACATATGCTTATTCCTTTTTCTACTCATACATAATATCAAAAGATGAGGGAGGTAACTTAGCTAAACCAAGTTTCAAAAGGTGGTTTATTTGTGGAAGAATTGATTTCTCTATTGTATGAGCGTTGAATGTACACAAGATACGCATCCCATGTTTTTGGATGCTTGCTATTATAACTTCTCAAAAAATGCACCAATGTCTAGTTAACAACTTTAGTTTGTCCATGGGGTTGGAGATGAAAAGTAGTGGAATACCTTGGCTTGATATCCATCATTTTCCAAATTATTGTCCAAATTCTTCCCAAGAAACCTATTATTAATATTAGATATGATGGATCTCGGGAATCCAAAATTTACCCACGTGAGTGAAAAACAACTTAGTTTCTTCCTACCCTACAATAGTTTTCTTGCAATGAATGAGCACTAACATATTTTTAAAATGGTCCACAAGCATGTACAAGTAATAATGGCCTCTTCAAACATGGGAAAACCTCCAAAAAATTCCATGGAGATACTCTTCTAAGGCTCATTTGGTACAGACATTGGCATGTACAACCTGAGTTTCCTATTGTTGGGTTTGCTAGTGTTGCAAAGAATACAACCCATAAACAATATTACCACCTACTCTTTCATTATTGGCTAATACACATACCTCTATATATTTTCCACTATCTTTATCATGTCAAAATTCATGTCTATCCTAGAAGTGTGAACTTCTCTCATCAATGAATCCCTTCTATCCTATTGTATGTATAACTTGTCTAGCTTGTACACTAGGACATTATGGAGGTAGTACTCAGCCTCTTCCACATTCAAAACCAATACTTATTTCAAATGATGGTATATGCATTTGAAATATTGAACTCTTTGTTAGTATTTTCTCAAAAAATCATGGGTGAAAGGATCAATTTTCATTAACATACTATTGGTTGCAATATTATTCAATGGGGATAAAAAAATCATGTTGGAAAGACTATTTGTAATCCCTTTCTTGTACTTAATAAATAGATGGATTTTTTGTATATATCTCATCCATTTGTAATGCTTCACTTGATGCATTTTACTTTGGCTTTGCAACTTGTTATCGCACAATCTATAGATTGGGAAAATCCCAACCCAATCCATGGAAGTGTGACAACTATGGGAGTAACTACCCATTGTCACCTTATATATACACTCCCCCCACTTTAGTGATGATGAAGTCACCACAAGGGGGGAATCCCGATCACCCTAGGGGTATTGCGATGTAAATTTAAGTGATGATAAGTGAAACCCCTATAGGTCAATCTTGGAGGTGAATAATGGCTTGGAAAAGAGTCTTGTGAAAGGGTATATGGTTGTTAAGTGTTTTGTACCTAGAAAACAATGTTAACCATGCCTCAAACAAGAAAAATGATCATAAATCAAGCCTTGTATCAAAGGGGATCAAGAAAGAATCCTTGTTGTGCCAAATTGAAACAATATGGAAATGTATAGATCAGCAAATAAAGATGTCACTAGCTGCAAAATTAACCATCCAAAACATCAAATAATTATTGGGTAATCAATCCCTAAACATGTAGATAATATCTCAATATTTAAACGCAAGTTTTGATAAAAAAAAATAGAGTTGTAAAAAGATGTTATCAGAAGTATATTAGGGCATCCTTGTGGCTGTAGAAAAAGTTTTCTATAGAAACAAGTTATAGACACTGAAATGCACGAGCAAAGAACCCAAATGAAAGCCTTTGACAAGGAGAATAATTGGCACCAATTACTTGCAATTTTTAGTGGTAGAAAGAGTAGTAAAAGATGATTAAAGAATGAGTTTGCAGCAACCCTAATGGTTGTAGCAATTAGTTTATAAAATAAAGAGAATCAATAGGCTAAACAATATTCCCTTAGGGCACAATGATTCTTTTAACAAGTGAAATCAATTCCAACTTAGATAATTGCAATATCTCAACAATTCACGTATACCAATGCAATGATTTTAGATCTCCAATGAAAATTAGATTAGTGCCTTGTTAATTGGGTTATGGGGTCTCTTGTTGTAAGAGCTAGTTGTGTTACCTCTCTATGGATGTAATCCTTTTTACTCCCTAGATAAAAACAACTAGCAAGGTAAATCTAGGAGGGTGTAATCCTTTTTACTCATCCTAGCAACCTTTGCAATAGCTTATTCAATGAAAATAATGATAGATCTTGATGGAGGGTGTATGCCCTTGTACTCCTCCAAGAGTTTAACAAAATTTACCCTGCAACCAAGAAAGAAACAACACATAACATAAACTCCTTACCTAGTCCAAGAGATAGCAAGATAATCCCTTCATTACCAAGAATATTCTGTCACATGAGAAAGAACAATACATCCAAGAGACAATGCCTAGATTATTCCTCCAATAGACAAGTGGTGGCATCCAAAATTGCATAAGAGAGAGAACGTGTGAATTTACCAAGTAGGACGAAAATTTCAACCAAGCAATATGTAATTCTCAAGTGTGATATGTCTAAAATGAAAATGACAAGGCCTTTATTTATACAAGACCTTGTAAAACCAATTTTTCCACATACTTAGGGTAAAACACAAATTAGGGAGGCCGACCTCCTCAATTTTCCCCTTTACAAATTAGAATTTAAATTTGCAAAAGAAGAAATCCATAAAAGATGATGCCATACCCCCTGGGGGTGACATTTTGGCATAAGAAGTAAGACATTGAGGTTCTTGAGGGAGGCGTTGGGCCTCTAAAGGTCATATATTTATGTGGAAAAATATTCCTTCATCAAGATGTTCCAAGTCATCATCAAACCATCCAACACCACCAAAACCCTATCCCTCCAAGTATAACATCATTCCTTAAGATGTGACGTTTTGAGCCTCCAAGGAAAAAAGTTGGGAAAATGGCATGGGGTCTTCACTTAGTGAACTTGTGACATAAAACCTTCATTTGTGGGATATTACAGAATACCCCTAATTTCACTAGATATTTATAAATAGCTCCATAAATCCTTGTGTTGAACCCCCCTCCCAATACATATTTCCAATAAAATAAACCCCTGTATTTTTACTAGATACCCCTTTTTAGAAATATACCCCCAATACATATAAAACCCTCAATACCCCACTCACCCCTCCCAATACCTACAATATGTTAAATTTATTTTTCATAATTAAAAAACCCCCTTTATGAATGAACATGATAAGATATAGGTCAACAAGATGAATCCCCCGTGGAAAAGGGAGGGCTAGTCTCCTTATCCAAGATCTCCTCTCATGCCTCCAAATGAAACATCATCCACGTGTCCAAAGAGAAGGGGGCACATCATCCAAACTATGGGCTTCATGCCCCAAATGAAGGTCCAAGTGACCTTGTACCTTCACAATCAAGATTTCACATGTCAAGGACCTGCAAAGACAAACAAGTATTCCCTCCAAGGGTCCACATGTCACAATATCATGCCAAGTAAACCATTTATAAAAAAAGAACCACCCAAACATGTGCATCAAGTACCCCCTTTTCAAAATAAAAACAATCTCAAAGACCTTATACAACTTGCCAAATTTAGATATGGTAGGGGTGTCATAGTGCCCTATTGGGTAAACCAATTCCTCAAGCGGGGGATGTTCCCAAGGAGAAGCCTCTCTAGGTAATGTAGTGAATTTGAGGTGGATGGGGTTAGACTTATAGGTATGGGTTTTCATGACATACAAGGGCTAGTATTGTCTCATTTATGGGCACCTTTGTTGAGGGATAGCCACATTTGTTTTCTCTTTTTGTTTTTAAGGAATATTTTTCCAAACCCTTTATTAGCCATTTACTTTGCATGTGTCATCAAGTTGAAGAAAATAAGGGAAACCAAAAAGGAAATTCATATCCCACATATGCTCTACCTTAGTTTGCATGCCTTTCCAAATTGAAGTCAATAAGGGGAACCAAAAAGGAAATGTATAACCCACAAATGCTCTACCTTGTAAAGTTTAAGAAATCGATTAGTAATTTATTTGATGGGTCCCTTACTTTATTTTTTATAGAATTTTTTCATTTCTCTTGGGATCCCTGGGTGAGCCTTTATTGCATGATTTTTTTTCTAAGACACCTCCAAGCCTATTGGGCCCTTCTTCCCATGAAATGAGGTATGTGCTCTTCTTGGGTCAATAAGCCCGAAAACCTAAAAGGTGGGGAAACAAAGGGGAAGAAGTGATGGAAGGTGAAAAGTATGAGTGGGAATGATACGATGATCCTTCAAGGAGACCCCTCGGTAGCAGTTATTTCCCTAAGGGTGGCCAATTACTAGGAAACCATGACACTCCCCAAGGTGAAATAGGGAAAAAGGAATAATTTCCAAGAAAATGTTTTCAAAATCAATAAAATATCCTTTGCAACATGTTCAAATGCTTCAAATGTTAAAATGACACTTACCATAATACCAGACTTGTTACTTCATGGAGCAAGGATTTTTTTCCTATGTGGGCCAAGCTAGGTGTGGTGGATGTTGTTGTCATCGATCAGATGGTGGTGTGTGGTATGTTAGGGGCCCTTGGATTCTCATATGCCTCTCGGTATTCCATGTAATTCCCATGTCTACAAGTTGAGGGCCTCGAGACATTATCTCCTTAGTTATCCAGCTTAAAGAAATGGGGGGATAACATGAAACCCTTGCTTTCTGCATGTACCATGGTAACAAGTGCATGAGAACCTCAACATATCATTGAACATTAGCCGCTAAAAAACAAAGCTGTGGATATCTAGGGTGGCTCTGCTCACCCTTTGTCCATATAATCAAAACCAAAATTTCAACTAATCTTTAAAATTAAAATTTTTCTTTTTTTCAATTTTTTTTTTTTTTCAATTTTTTTTTTTTCAAATTTTTTCTAAACTAACATGTAATATGATGAAAGAAAATGATGTAAATCAACAATGCAAAAATCCCAAGTGAAAAATGAAAAATTATATATGAGGCAGATGCAACTAGACTATCATGGCGGGAAAATCACGGTCAAAGGGAAAGCTTATATGACCTACTTTTTGGGACTGGGCTGTCAGGTGATTATTAGTGGCCACCCACCTATTTCATGAAACCCTCTTGACAATTGTTAGTTCAACACATTCTTTTGTAATGCTTTGTAATTGTGGGTTACACTTTAGGAGTTTGTCACAAATCCCTACGGCTTCGGTGGAGATTGGTGGCCACCCACCTAATCCAAATGGCTTATTTTGGAATTTTTCATGTCGTTACATGCTACGTACTTCTAGGGCCATTTTGGGGCCTAAACAATGTTTTTGTTTGACAAAAGTCAAACAATAGAGCGAGTCATAGTTTGATGATATAATGTGTAGTTATTGGAAAGGACCTTTCCAGCGAGGCTATCACGCGCCTAATATGGAGGTCGTATGAAAAAGTTGTGACCACAGGAAGTTGAGGTACCAACTTACCCATTGGAATTACACAACTTGTGGTGTTTCATCTCCTAGGGGTTAGGTTTTTGGATGTCTAGGGTTTTGGAATTCATGAGTAATGTTAAAAATGCCTCTAGAGCCTCATTACTTGTCCATTAGCCTCTAGAGCCTCATTATAATCATTCTGATCAGACAGATGCATGTAGCAGCCACATCTCTTCTCAGAGATATATACCACCATTAGAGCAAGTTATTTTCAGTTCTGGAGTTTTACACTTTTAGCCTATTTTATTTATTCAATAGAAGTTATTGTTCATTGGATATATTTTGTTGTTCTTCGTATCTCTCTGTTATTGTATTCAATATCTTATTCCTTTTGTTCCACTCATAAATCCAGATCATTGGTATCAAAGCATTCTTCTCTTCATTTATTTTTCTTCGTGCATGTCCCCGACAAGATCTAGGTACAATAAGATGGGACTTGAACCAGTCGAGCCTTTGCAAGATTTTCCATGTCGATCCAAACAAAAAACCATGGGGGATGAGAAGAAAGATGATGGAGCAGGAGATCCTTTTAAAATTTTGATTAAGAAAGCCCTTGCGCGACAAAAGAAAAAATGATGGACAATTTTGCACAAATCCTTTGATAATTTACCATAAGAGATGCATCTTCATGAAGAGGCCATGCAACCCCCTTCAAGGTACAAGTAAATTTTGCTATTCCATTATTTGAAGGACTGATAGATGTGGATGTTCTAGAAAATGTATGAATATGCTTGAAGGGTATTTTTCGGTCCACAATTTTTCTGACAGGGAAAATATTACTTTTGCACTCCTTAAGGTCATCCCCCATGTTAAGGATTTGTGGGATACTTACTCTGAGCAAAGGGCCATAGAGGAATCTGCAATATTTGCAATCACCCCCACATGGGATTCCTTTAGGGATGTTGTTGGTTACTTAACTCTTTTTACCATTCATGGGCTGACCCAGGTTCATATCTACTATGGTTTCCAACAAAACCCCGTAAAACTATCATCCCTCCTGGTAAAACAGAAGACAACACAACACACATAATGCATTGCGTAGTCTCACCCAATATATTTCTTATGGGTGGCTGCAACACTCAGGTGCTACAGCCTGGGAGTGAGTGGGGATCTGGGATTAACCTCTGTGATCTTCATTTGTTACTTTAACATTCAACTTATATTGAATGTATTGTCATTCTTATTCATGGCACATGTAAAATAGTAGATCTAACTAGTCATTCATGCATTTGTCTAACATATAATCATTGACAGTAAAGGAAATACACAATATTCAATCACATAACACATGATCTACCGTGGTTCACCCCTCCTGGGATACGTCCATAAATATTTGGTTTGTCTGCTCTTTTATTGTGGTGTTTCCAAAAATACAGCATCGCGTGCATTACAACTCTCCATCAAACAGGTCAAGACCTACAATGAGGTGGACTATATCACACCAGGCTCCTTGGCCTATGATCTAACCCTCAATATCTACCCTATTTATCCTCCTTAACTCAAAATCTTACAAACCAGATTGGATTTAGAATCATTCTGGTCATCTCTCATCAAACATGAGCATTACGAAACAACAACTACTGAACAATGTTTGAACCTCGACCTAGACCTCCTAGGTACCTACTTATAAATGTTTTTGGCTTACTATCCATTACATATTCTTACCAAAACCCTAATTCTATCATGGATAGGTCTTATTTCATGTGTGCTTCACATGATTTCCTCTTCTTAATGAGTGTTTGTCTTGCATGTGCTTCTTTTCCTCCATGTGTGTCTGCCTTACATGTGTTGTTTTTCCTTCATCTGTGTTTTCCTTACACATGTTTCTTTTCCTACATGTGCGTATGCCTTACACGTGTTGCTTTTCCTCAAAACTGGACCTACACCCAACAGGCCACCAACAATGACATCGCGACTCGTCCCGAGTCACTGCCTAACTCCAATGTCTGTCACTGCTTGTGCCAACGCATGATACATTTCGGTGATTCTCTGGAACTGCACCTAAGCCTGGATGCTCCTTTCGGACATATATTCCACGAGCTACGTGGTGACTGGGTTTTGTAGCATCTCTACTCCTTCCACTGGGATGTGCTCTACACTCAATTTTGTTGTGTCGATCTCGACGACCAACTATTCTGCCTTTTCTTGGAGGGGCTGCAACTGAGCCTGTCACATCATCTTCTATGCTTGTACTGCCTTTTCCTCTGCTTGTAAAATTTTCATCTCCACAGTAGTTTTGATCTTTTTTTGCAGTGACATCATTCTCTGTCATTGTTTGACGTCTACCATGGTTGCGTGTACTTTTTCCTCCTTCCTTTGCAGTTCTTGTAAGCTTCCATCCTCTAGAAGTTGTGTCCATAGTTGGGTGCTCTTCTCCGGTAGTTCTATCATCCTGTGTATATTTTGCGCGATGCTCTCTGCAGAATCTATCGCATCTCTATCCCTTTGCGCTTTGATTTCTAGAGGTGTTGTGGGCAATGTGTGCTCCTCCAGCTCTTTGATCTGGTCCTTGTAGTGTTTCAATGTCTGCGCTATCTTCTGCATTTTCTCCTGCGATGACACTCCTTGTATTCCTTTGTTTTCTGAGATGGCTTGGAATACTGCGTGGATATATTTTTACATCTCATCCACCTTCTGATGCACCATCTTATTCTCTTTCCCTTATTGGTTAAGTGCCTCCTTTAGTGATGTGTTATCTTCCTCCTCCAACTATAAGTTTGTCGTGTCAGATCTTGCTCTAGACTGAATTTCCTACGTGACGCTCACTTGTAATTCATAGAGTGCTTTGGTTGGAATCTTGAGAAACTCCAAGTCCAACATCTCAATCTCTCTCAGGGTCCTATGCGTTATCTCCTCATCCATGAACAACATGTCAGGAGTAATCCTGACGTTTACACTCCCCATGTGTCGTGATCTACACTGTCTCGCCCACCGATACCTCTTCTTTTGTTGGTGTTGTTGTCTTTTGTTGTTGATGCTCTGTTTTGACCTTTAACTGCTCCAACGTAGTTTTCACCTCTTGGATTTGCTCCAAAATTGAAGCTCGGTGGTTCTCGACATTCTCCTACACGTCTGACATTCGATCCTCTACTGTCGTGGCTATCAACTCCACGTCATCTTCTGTCAATGATGTTTCCATGGGCTTCCTGTGGGCCTTGGCCTTCTTTCTGGAACCACTTGGTTGCTCCCATGTTCTCTTCCTTTAATCCTCTGGTGGTTCAAATGCTTATGGCATCTGTGTATCCCTATCGGTATCCTTCCCTTCTCTTTCTTCCATTGAGACTTCTCGTGTCTTCATTTGCCTTTCCTCTGGGTGCGCTTGTTCTGTTGTTTCTCCTATTGTTTTCCTTATGTGTGGTGGTCCCTATGTAGAGCTACGATGGAATTTAATCTTTGTTATGGATTTCTTCTGTATGGCACTACTTCCCCCTTCTTGGCCCTGTGCCATATTTTTCTTGGTGCTTGCTCTATTTGTTCCTGTCTATTGCGCGGGGATTGCTTTGTCCTGTGTCCTCGTTCGTGCTCCTGACACCATATTTGGGATTGTTGGCACTCTCCACTCCTCAGGCCATTTGTGGACCTCCATCTGAATTTCCTACATTGTTACACAGTACTTCAATTGCAACCACTCCTTAGTTGGATCCTTCTTTGATTGCAGCCACATACTGTGGTGCAATGCCTGGAATTTCACTATGTTCCCAAACTCCTGAACAGTTTCTATGGGAATCCTCCATGTCTCTGCAAATTTATTTTGAATATCTATCAAGTATATCGTGAACATGTCACTTTCAAGTTTCTTCTTTTTGGGATCAATTGTACTGCGAAGGGATGTGTAGCACGTTGTGCCACATTTTCCTGTCCTTGGCAGAAACAGGATGTATGTGGGTTCATGTCACCCCATAAGTGCAATGAGGACGGGTAACCACAAATAGTGGAACTCATAGCCCTAGTCTTGCGTGTCCTTGCAATATTCAAAGAATGAGTTTAGTAGATAAGGGGCCCATCTCATCGAGCTCCCCTTTGCGCATTATGCTGCAGATGCTACTACTCATGCGGGCACTTCTTATTTTCGACACTTGCGCTTTCATTTTCATCCAATCAATATTGTTGCAAATTGTGTCGCAAGATCATTGATGTCGTTGATCCTGATACCTCTGTTACCACTCTTTACGCCATACTTTTCTCTGATCTCATCTGAGATGGATTTATCCTTAGTTTTGTCTTCTAGGTATTGTTTCGTCTTCTCTCCATCTATGGGTAGCCCTGTAATTGCTAGTATGAGATCGAGGTTGATAGGCATTGACCTATCCATCCACAATATGCCTACGTGAACCCTCGCTAATAGTTGTTTGACACATCATTTTATGCGTTTCTCTTGCCCGAAGTGCGGTATGTATAGTAAGTTCATGATGCTGGTGTTGTGCAGGCCTAAGATCCACTGTGCAGGCTCCAATAGTGGCACGACTGATGGGCCTTGTCCCCTTCTCTCCAAGTAGCTTTGTGCTTCCAAATCTAGGAACTTTATGGCGTCAGAGACATCATGGTCAGAATATTTGAGGCCCTCGACCCCCTCCTACCATATCGCTGTCAGCCATCACTCCTTCGGGGGATTTTTTTCATCACTATAGCTAGTTCTTCTTGTGTGCATTGTACGCCATATGCACTACTTTCTACTCACACCTTATTTTTCCCTTGTGGGGATGATGCCCTGACTACTGATTTTTCCTAACACTCTGTTCTATATTGTGCTTTGAGTTCTAGGCCCTGTTGTGTCAAAACCATGACCTATTCTTCTTGGTGTGGCCCTTTCCCCCTGATGCATCAAATTTTTTTCGTTCGACGTCCTCTTCTGGATGCTCGGCCTCCTATGTGGGTTCCTACTCCTCCTCCATGTGAAATGTGGTCGGCTCGTACTCTAGTGTGTGGATTTCATCCAAATCCACCACTGTGGGCATCTCGTCGGTTCTATTTTGTGGCACCTGAGTGCTACTCCATGTGTTTCGTCTAGTTTTTCTCGGTGCTCCAACCCTTGGTGGTGACATGGCGAGGAAATCCAAACTACATGCTTCCAAATCGACAGATGGTAGTGAAAATTCACACTTTATCACTCTTCCGCTTGGATCTACATTCTTCTCCTTAGAAAATATCACAATGGGTTGGTTTCCCCCATTTTTTTTTACTTTAAGGCGGGACAGCTAAGTGATAGTTGTGTCACACTGACAGTTTTCACTTCTTCACCTTTTTCTATGTTTTCTACGTGCTGTACCTTTCTACCCGTTAACTTCTCTTCGACGCGTAGTGTTTTCAAACCCTAGTTTTCTTGTAGCACATTGTTCTATTCTAACACTTCTATTATATCACAACCCTCCATGCACGTCGATCTGTTTTTATTTTTATCCCCTTTTTACTTTTTATGGATTTTCTTCTTTTTCTTCTATTTATTTGTTTTTCTCATTTTCTCTCCCTTACTTCTATTATAATACACTATATACATATCTTCTTACTGCGTGGTAACTTTCTAAGTACTAGGAGGTCGATTTTCCCTATATAGTTTCAGTCGAGTCCCATTGATCACTCCTCTAAGTTTTGTGCCTTCTAAATATTTCAACTCTAAAACTCCCCCCTCTATGAAAATCTTCACTTCATATGGTCCCAACCAATGCATTCTGAATTTTCCTAGATGCTGAAGAAATTTATTGTCATACAACAAGACTAGGTCTCCCTCCTTAAAAATATTCCTTTTAATATGTCTGTCATGCCAATATTTTCCCCTTGCTTTATGTACTTCTTGGTGAAATCCTTCTAGAATCCTATCTTCTTCCATCTCCATCAGTTGACTTAGCCTTTCTTGTATTGCGCCTCATTCTGCCATGTTGGTGATTGCTTCTATGCGCAGACTAGGTACCAAAAATTCTAATGGCACCACTGCTTCTTTTCCATACACCAACCTAAATGGTGTCTGTCGTGTCTACTTTTTTCATGTAGTCCTGTATTCCCATAATACTGTTGCTATCTTCAAGTCCCAATCATCCCTATTGACATTGCAGATTTTTGTCAATGCATTCTCTAGGATCTTATTAAAGGATTTCACTATTTCATTTGCTTGAGGGTGATAAGGTGTACTCTTTTGATGATAGACTTCAAACCCTTCAGTCATAGCCTTGATGGTACTATTAATGAAGTGAGTGCCTTGGTCACTCATCAAAATCCTTAGGCATCTAAATCTAGTGATCACTTTCTCAAACAGTAAGTGTGTTGGTATCTCTGCACTACAATCTTTTACTGGTGCTACTTCTACCCATCTTGTTAAGTACTCTGTTTCAGTAATGATATACCTTAATCCTGACCTATTTTCTGGTGGATTAATTGGTCCCACAAAGTCTATTGCCCATTTTTCAAATACTTTCAAGGTTACTTGTGGTATTAGGTGCATCTCATCCCATCTATTAGGTTTTCCAACCCTTTGACATACATCACATCTCTGGAAGTAGTCCTTTGCATCTCTGTGAATGGTCGACCACCATAGTCCTGCGCACAATAGCTTTTGCATGGTATATTTTCCTGCATAATGTCCTCCATCTATTCCCTCATGATCCTTTGCTAAAATCCTAGTCCTTTCATGTTCTAGTACACATCTTCTCAAGATGTTGTCTGCGCTCATCTTGTATAACTGTCCTGCAATCAATTGATAGTCTGCAACTCTAACTACCATATTTTTCTTCTGTGCAGTTTTGAATTCTTGTGGCGTAGTATTTGTACTCAAGTATTCAATGATGTCAGAAAAATATTCATCAACTACTTGGATTGAAAATAACTGCACATCAAGGAAGTTGTCCTCTAAATTTATAGGTTCCTCTCCATTGGTGATTCTTGAAAGGTGATCATGTCCTACATTAAACTTCCCTGGTTTGACTATCACTTCAAAGTCAAATTCCTGAAACAATAGTAACCATCTATATATTCTCTCCCCCAACCCTGGATTGTTGACTAGGTATTTGAGGGCTAAATGATCTATGAACATATTAAAATGTTTTCCAAGAAAATAGTGTCTGAACTTCTACAGTGCATATACCATTGCTAGGCCTTCTCTTTCTGTAGTATTGTAGTTTTGTTAYGACTCTATCATTTTTATGCTTGCAGATGTTATAGGATAGTGTAATTCTCATGATCCTGGCTGTGCCARAATAGCTCCAAGTGCTATGGCTGATGCATATACATGCACATGAAATGTCTTCTCCCAGTCCGAGAATACTAGTATAGGTGTTGTGACCATTTTTTMTTTTAGAGTGTCCAAACCTTGCTGACAGTCCTCATTCCACTGGAATTTACTATCTGGAATTTACTATCTTTATTCAACAATTTCTCCATCATGCAATGATCTTCATGTACCCTTTTATGAATTTTATGTAGTATCRTGTGTGGCCCAATGTTTCTCTCGACTAGCGCACTAATTTTGGTGGTGGTAAATTAACAATTACTGCAATCTTGGTAGGATCTACTAGCAAGCCTTGTTTGCACACTATGTGTCCCAATAGTATTCCAAATGGTGTCCCAAAGATGCAATTCTTGATATTCAATGATATCTCACACTGCCTACATCTTTCCAACATCAACCTTAACACTTCCACATTGTCTTTTAACAAACTATATATGGTCCAATCATCCATATACGCTTCTAAAAACTAATGGATGAATTCTTTGAATGAAACTATGACTACTCTTGAGAATATTGTTGGTTCATTAGTCAGTCCAAAAGGCATGACTTTGTATGGGTAGGATCCCCATTCTATGGAAAAACTGATCTTATATATGTCTTATGGGGCTATCTTAATATGGCGGTAACCTGAGAATCCATCTGTCAATGAGTATGCTTCCTGGCCTCCTACATTATCTAATACCTCATCTGTGAAAGGGGTGGGAAAAGGGTCATGTAGGAAATCATGATTCAAATTCCTCAGATCGACACATATCCTTATGCCTCATTTCTTCTTCTCTTGAACTACCATAGGGCTTACCCATTCATATTCCTCCACTAGTTCTATGATACCAACTTCTAACATTATGTCGATTTATGCTTTGACTTTTTGTTTGTAAATCATATTTAATCTATAAGGTCTTTGTTTGATAGATCTAGCCTTAGATTTGATATGTATATTCATCTCTCCTATATCTCCTGCTATGCCTTTCATATCTATAAGGTTCTTGGGAATAGGTCACTGTACTCACGCAGTAACTTTGTTATTATTTATAGTGTTTGTTCATCCCATTAGTCTCCAATGTTGTCCATTTTGGGATTATCATTTTTCCCAATGTTTACTTTCTTCACCTTGATTGGCACAACACATACTTTTGATTCTAGAAATGGACCTTCCACCTCTCTTTCTCCTTCAATTTCTGTAATTTGAATGTTGTGTGGGTCAATTTCATCTGGTGCTTCTTCCTGCACACAATAGCATGACAATAGTTTTTTCATTATCTTTCTATTCTGTTGTTGGCATTATGTTATGAGTTCTACTTCTAGTTATTGAATGAATATTACCCCTCTTATATTCTTGAGTGATAAAACCATGTTGGGGTTCTCATGTTCAAATGATAAAGTTACTACAAAATTATTCTATAGTGTTGTCCATTCTGCAGTTCCTCTACACAGTTCCTGCTCTACGTACCAGTTTTCTAGAATTCCTTCCAATGTCTTAATAAAGTGATGAGGCCATTCCTCTGGTGGTGTCATTATCCATAGTGTTATTCACTTCTCCAAGTTTTTTTTTGGTGTCCCATGTCCATCATATCTCTGCATCTCATTTCTTATCTGTTATGTGTTGAATCTAATGCGCAATAATCACTTACATTGGTACCAGTTCGTTCTTAATTGTTTCTTTGTGTGCACCCCACCATCTTGGAGGCGTTGACTTGAGTGCTATGTCCAGGGCTAAGAGCCTCTAATTTTATAACACTTCATATTTATATATATTTTAGTAATTCTTCTAAGTCATTCATCCCATGAAAACTAGGAGGTTCTCTTATATCTGTACCTACCCATCTTATTGTGTGGTCTATTCTTGCACACCTTCTTGTGGATACTTCATGTAATCTCTGCTGCCAATTCTTAAACCCTGTATCTGAGTCTGACGTGCATGATGTGATACTTCTCCAACTAAGTACTCCATATACAATTGGATTCATATAATATTCTTCTTGCGCAGTGGTTCGGTATAACTAGTTGATTTCCACCAGGTCTAAGAAAGTGGGTTCTACAAACCTTTCTCCTTCTGATGGGTCTAGTGGCGCAACGAATCTACACTCTCCTGATTTGAATGTCATATTACTCGTCTTCAAATAGATTATGGCCTAGTTTTCAAACACCCAATCCAAGCCAAGCAATGTTGGATACGGTGTTGTGCCATCCACTACTTCTATCACTTCAAAATTAGCTTTAGTGCGCACTCCATCCAGATCTACTATCACACCCTTTAGCCTTCCAATTGGTAGAACTCTGTGTTGATTTGCTAGTTTCAATTGAACGAGTGAATATCCTAATGTGGGATCTCCCATACATTGCCATGTATTCTTGGGTAACACATTTACTTTGGAGCCTAAATCCAGTATAATATCCCCCATATTGAAATCTGGAATGTTGGCATTCAGTTTGAACTCTCTTATTTTCCTCCTCCTTATATGAAAGTGATTAATTGTTTTCTTCTCTAGCTTCCCCTCTACGTCTTTGTTACATATTTCTAACATATTTTGTAATACTTTAACAGATGATGAATCATTTATTAGTTTAACATAGGATTGCAGAAAATCCTTTATGGTAGTTACTTGTCCCAGGGTTTGTGCTTCATTAGTGTGATTTGGTGATGAAGGCATATCATACGTTGGTACGTCTTGAGTATGTTGCACAGTTGACGTAGATGCAATGTCTAGATTAAAAAATTCTTGTCTGGCTTGTTTCAATGTCTCATTTTCATTATGTGCATCAAACTTCTTCTGTGGTTCGACATTCTTATTCACCCATGGGTGTTGTGTTGGATATTGTCTTACTATGCCATATCTTGTTTTAGCTCCTCTGCACGTAACTGTGTTGATATTTCTTCCATCATCCCTTGCTCATGTATAAATCCATTGAACATTATAATTTTTTTGATTCCTCTTTTCGTGGATCTTCTCCAATAGTGTCGGATAGTCTTCTTTGTCATGATTTGATGCGCAACAATACATACATGTCACAGGTGGAAGTGGATATTCTCTTGCATAGTGTCTTGGTTATTGACAGTTATGGCATACCATCAGTCCTCTACCTCTTCCAAAGCCTCCTCTACTTCATCCTCCACCCCTATATCCAACTCGATCTCCTCGCGATGCATTGTATCGAGGCACATGGTTATAATGCGCGAGATTATACTGTGGTTGTGTGGTATTGTACTACAGCTGCATAATGTTATATTGATATGTCACGGTGTTATATGGGGATGGTACTTGGTTAAAATATGGTGCAGATTTCCCTATCATCATTTATGCCTGCACCCTATGGGTGCCTGATCTTCTTTACCTCATCAGCTCCATTTTCCTGCAATCTTTGTCATCATGGCCCACTGACTTGAAAAACTTGTAATATGAAATCTTAGGCACTGTCTGGTATTTCTGAATCATTGGACAATGATATGGATCATGCCCCTATGTCTTACAAATCTCACACCATAGTCCTCCTATCAGAAAAGGGTTTGGAAGTTATGTTTCCATGTACTACATGAAAGTTGGGCATTCATGCTTGTGGTGTCCTTCTGTCCTACATGTGGTACACCAAACAACTTATCTTTTATCCTTACCCTTGTTCCAGTTTAATTGAAATGCTAGAATCTTCATGTCCTCCTTCAGTTCCTCTATTA
>SNQJ01S0059816.1:15598-38586 GCA_010110895.2 Picea sitchensis | reverse complement strand
TTTTTTTTTTTTTGCAGAATTGAGGTTGTGATTTGACTTACCCTTGTTATTTTTGTTGGATTTGAACCTTTAACCTTCAAAGAAGAAACACATGCTCCACTCATCCTTTCTTTATATATATATATATATAGATAAATGTTTTTTTTTATTTATTTTTTATGTTATGAGATTAAATATTGATAAAAAATACCAAATTGTTGCTCTCGTTGCCCATAATTTATAAATTTGTTGGAAACAATTTATAAATGTATTTTTTATTGATAAAAAATACCAAATTGTTAGATGTGATGACATATTAGATTCCACATATTCTAATTTTATTTCTATTCCAGTTTCTTTAGGGAAGAATATGTAAATATTATTATATATACCCTTGAATGCATTTGTCATGGATGATTTAAAAAATAGATTGTTTAATGAGATTAAATATTGATAAATGTATTTTTTTTTATAATTAAATAGATTTGAAGTCAAACTTTTAATTTATTTAAATATTGTAATATAAATGGTTTTAAAATAGCGTGGAATGCATTTTTCATGGATGATTTTAAAAATAAATTGTTTTATGAGATTAAATAATAGATTGTGTTATGAGATTAAATATTGATAAATGTTTTTTTATTTTTTTTACTAAATAAATTTGAAGTTGAACTTTCAATTTATTTAAATATTACAATATAAATAGTTTTAAAATATTGTGGAAATAAGTTAATAGATTTGTATGTTATAATATCATATTTAGGAAGTTGAACTTTCAATTTATTTAAATATTGCAATATAAATAGTTTTAAAATATTGTGGAAATAAGTTAATAGACTTGTATGTTATAATATCATATTTAGTGAGTGAATAACTAGATAAATTAAAAGATTTGACATAGCCTAATTTTTTTGAGAAGTTGTGATTTTCTTTGAAATTTGTATTATTTATTGGATAATTTTAATTTTAAAATGAGTAAAAAATTTAAAAGACAAAGTTTTATATAAGATCAATAAATTTTTTAATTATAAAATAAAATATTTATTGTAAATTAATATATTTATTATAAATTGATATGATATTAAGAAGGTATCTAATAATTGGTGCGTTCTCTCTTTCCACTACTCACAATTGGATTGGCAAGGATCCTACCAGAACTTTCAATGAGGAAGAGCACTCTTCAATTTCACCACAAGCTCGCTATGCTTCCCATCTCACCTCAACTTCTTCTGACCCTGTCTGGTAATGAGAACTTGCATCGGAGGATTCCCACCCACCTAGTAGACATCCTTAGTCGGCGACTGGACATGCTATTTGAATCTCTCTCAGGTGAGCCAAACAAGCAAGGGTGACCAACCTACGTCCAACCTTTTGTCTTTGTTCCTTAGTGGTCTTCTTCACCCAACAACAATGACTCCACACGTTTGCCAATTGTTCGACTCAACTTTTCTCTTCTGTTTCAAATACTCTGTTCATTACTTACACAGAGATCGCTCTAGGATGGTTATGTTTCTTGTTTACAGTTCACTATTTTCACAAACCTCAAGACAAGCCACCTATTATAGTTTCCATATGTATGACAAAATAGGTGGCAATTTTTGGCTATGTATAGTGACAATATTTTAAGGAAATAAATTTTTACTTAAAAAAAAAATTGAAACTATCTAAATAATTAATAAAAATCTTCTTATTAACTTTCATCCTCTTATATAAAATTAATAAATTTTATGATAATAAAACAAAACATATCAAATAAACAAATGTCTAATGATGTACCAAGTCTTTTTCTTAACATTTTACTTCTTTATATAAGATTAATAAATTTTATGATAATAAAATAAAGAAGATCTAAGTAATTGTCTAATAATCAATTAAATTTTCTTATTTATAATATCTTTGATCAGAATTTGGAAAACAATTTTTATTTTTTTTTAAATTAAATAAATAAATTGTTATAATTATAATTTTAAAAGCTTCAAATAAATTTAGATACTATAAAAAATGTTTAATTACAAAAAAAATACTTGAATTACAGTCACAGTCTTAAAGTTACAAATTTTGAATTATTGACATTTTAGCAATCAAATTTTGACAAAAACCTCTTAAGAAACGTCAAAGAACCAACCAATTTATGGAATGATTAGCCGACTCCTAACATTAATGAATGGAATGATTAGCCGACTCCTAACATTAATGAAATCTTCCACTGTGAAAGAAGACATTTATTGCTAATCTAGCACCATTGTAAAAGACTCCACAAATATCTATTGAATCCCGAGAAGGCAGTAAGTAATCTAGCACCATCGTAAAAGACTCCACAAATATGTATTGAATCCCGAGAAGGCGACAAGTAATTTCTGAAAGATAAAATTCAACCTTCGAAATATCATTTGCAGTTTTTTTTTGGGTTCGTACGGGTTGTTGAGAATGATGATGAATAGCAATGGAATAATGAAATCATGATAACAAAAAAAAACAGATCTTCATTAATTTGAAGCTTTTTTTCCAAGAAAAAATTATCTCAAATTTATAAGAAGTATAATTTTTTTTACATCAAACAGATTCAAGAATAGTCCCAAAACAATCCAAAGATATGGAGACAGGAGGATACAACATGAGTACTGTAATACTAGATTAGACAGAAGGAATTAAGCACAGTGCAGGCTGAAATACTAGAAGGATGCTGCAAAGAAAATCTGACAGGAATTAAGTACAGTTCAGGCTGAAACTACAAGTTGAAATTGCAATCGATGTAATTACCCTTCACCATCCCTTGGCAGTTCGAAGATATTAATGCAAGAGGGTTGGCTTTCCATTCCACTGTCCGAGTGGTATACCGATAGCCTTCCTTCGAATTCTGTTAGAGCCCTTTTAGAGAGGGCATCAACTTCTTTATTGTGAACTCTATAAATATGATGGATGCTGAGATCTTTGAATTTTTTTGCCAAATCCAACGTTTTTTGTTTCCAGCATTCAATATTCACTGTGTTGAGTTTGCATTTATGGTTTATCCAGTCAATGATGACCTGCGAATCACCAAGGATTTGTAATTGATTAATTGACCAGAAAGTTGCCAGAGTGGGGGTCGCCCATAAACCCATCAGTTCTGCTTTAGTATTTGATCTCGCTCCGCAGTTGATGAACCACTTGGTAACTCTCGAAGGATGAGATTTGAAAATGCCTCCGGCCCCATAGCATAGACAATTGGACTGAGCTTCTCCATCAAAGCATGCTAAGGTGAAGCCCTCCTACTAAGTAAACTCACAGACTTGGATTGGCAGAGTTTTAACAGAGGAAGGCTACCAGGAGAAAGACGACAATATTCTATGAACTACTGAGGGAATGGAGGGAGCATGGTCATCAAAGATCACCTTATTCCTTTCAATCCAAATCTGCCAGCATGCATGAGCAACCAAGCTGACAGGGGCAGTTTTCTCCATTGACCACAACATAAAACAATCTGAGACAGAGGCGGCTTTCCATTGAATGTTGAGAGAAAAATGGGTGGTTAGGCAATGCCATTAATGTCAAGCTTACCGTAAAAACTCATAACAACGTTCACCTTTATGCTCAAAAACTCATAACAATGATAACAAGGTTCACCATGTTTGTGTTAGATTCATAATGAAGAAAAATGTAGAAACATAATGAAAATAACTGAAGCAATCACAGAACCATGATGAACAGAGATAAATAGAATATTGGCATAAAAGACATACTCTATAATCATTAATGAGAAAATAATCATGTACATAGACATACATATATAATACAAAAAGAACGTAACTGTCATGTAATTGTTAAACACTCTAATCATAGTATGTACGTCTATGTACATGATTATTTTCTCATTAATGATTATAGAGTATGCCTTTTCTGCCAATATTCTATTTATCTCTGTTCATCATGGTCTCTTGATTGCTTCAGTTATTTCCATTATGTTTCTGCATTTTTCTTCATTATGAATCTAATTGTGGTGATGAATGAATAAAAGAGATGGAGTGCCCATAATGAAGATGAAGAAGGAATACATGGGATGATGAATTTATAATTACAATCGTCGAATGAGACTGCACATTGCATGAGTGGTGAAAGACGCGCCAATAAAATGAAGTGGGCAATATGTTCAATATGATCAAAGTTAGTGTGCAAAAATGCAGAGGTGGACCTCCAATAACCAAGATCAATGATTTGTTTCTTGAAGGTACGACAGTCCCCGTGCTCTGTGCAACTTTGAATTTTCTGTAAATATACGAGTTTTCAAATCGATGGAAGAAGGCTGACACAACAAAGTCATAGCGTACAAACCCTTAGTGATATCGGTCTCTCTATCCTCGATCTGGTAATTGAAATAAGTTTTAAAAACAAAGGTGGCAACAAGATATTTGATTTCTCTTCGCAGTATTTGTTTACAACTCCAACTCGCGGCCTTGGTGAAAAGATTGGTCATAGACTCCATTATCTAAAATATCAATCACTTAAATGCTATTATATTGTCTTTACTTTAACTTTCTATTAATTTTTTTATATTCTTGAGGACATAATTTTTGCATGTGAAAGAGAAGAACCACCAATAACAATCCAACATTTTTCTCTATAATTAAAAAAACCCATCCCGATTTGTTTGAAAGGGGATAGAGCGGGTCTAAAGTAGGCCATATTGGGTACCTGGCACCCAAAGAATCATATATGATTTTGAAGGAATCTAGTACATTAAAGAATAAAATGCAACTCAATTATTTATGATTTGTAGCTTTGCCTTTGTAAATGCAATGCAATTGAAAAGGGTTCTTTTGCTAACATAAGTAGGATTAGTAAGTAAAGTGAAGAGTATTAACACAAAGGTGATTTTGTGCTTATGATAATTATGACCTTTTATGTAATTGAGATAAAAGAGGTTATCAAATCTTTTATAGAGGGTTCCCTTTTTGTAACGAAGTTATAAGGTGGTTGTAAAGGTGTTATAAGGGGTCCAACAAATTGCATTTGCAAAATTGTATTTGGTGTTATTGTTTAAGTTATAGACCTATCCAAAATTGAATAAGGGGGTCTTAGGGTCTTTGTGTGCGTCTAAGTCATTGGTCATCTCTCTTCCATGTTCTACATAATGGCAAGAATCAAAGAAATATTTACAATATTGCACACATTAATTAACTCAACTATGGAATCTATAATTGCAATAAACAAGTGCACTCTCAGTACAATTATTACTTGTTTACAAGTAACACACAAGAAAGTTGATATGTTCAAAATTCAAAACAAAATGTTATCTGATGAGTTAAATCTCCTTCGACACCAACAATGTGATTTCAACAAACAAAATGACATCAAGGATGAAAATAATGAAGATGCTCAGTTGATTAGCGATGACACTCTTAAACATGAAGATGAGTTGGATGAAGTCCCTATGTCAGAAAAAGTTGCGGATAAATGTGGAAAAGAAATTAGAATTGTTCGACCATGGGAAGAATTACGCTTTAAACGAAATCGATATGGACTAGGATATGAAAAGGATGCTGACAACCTTTTTCATATTCCTAATTATTGCGAACCTGTTGGCTTTGTGAGTGGAGGTTTTTTAATGATGATAAGAAGACAAAGCTTGAGGATATTGGTAAGGAACAAGTACAGGATATTGTTGTTGATGATGTTGCTACATATATTCCAGATTTGTGTGATCATGATAATCGGTCTGATAAAGAACCCATATAGTGCAAACACTGCCATCGGTTTAGCCATGATAAGTCAAAATGTTTTGATCTTCACCCATGCAGATTTTGTGGCAAGACAAATAACCTCTCAGTAAGGTGTCAGAAAAGGAAGCAGAAACACATTCATTTTGAATGGTTAAGGAATTGGCGTTGGAGTTTGGAAGCCGATTTATTGGAGCATTCTTATCGACGGATTTATACACAAGTACAATTGTACTTGATTGGAGATATTTCTACAGTTGATGGACATTAATGTTTTTCAATATTGGATGATATAGGGTATGATCGGGGCCTAGTTGTTGTAGTCTTCTGAGTTGAAGATCGAGTCTTTAGATTCCAACGGAAGACGGTTTGATTACCCTTTTCCACTTTCAAAGGGGGTATATCTCATTATCTAGACTTCTCACTTTTCAGTTGACAAGGGGGAAATTATTGAGAAATGTTAGACTTCAAGTTTCGAACTCTACCTTTGATTTGAAGTTCATTCAGGACTTGTCTATGTCCTGCATTCTGAATTTGTGTATGTTCAGAATATGATTGTATGTCTGTTCAGAATATGATTGTAATTGGGTGCATGATCAGTTGTACCTGACACCCCTGAGTTTTTGTTCTAAGTTGTAAGTCTTTCCATAGGCTGTTGTATTCCCCATCTATTTAGTAAGTCCTGTTGAGTCAAGCATCTGTATTTCTCTTGTCCATAGAGAAGATGTTGTGTCAAGTTGTGGCATGAACCACTGTGTAGCTTGATGGTGTATCAGAGACATTGAATCTTCGATTAAGGGGGGAAAATATGAGATAGCAATCTCAGATTCAGATTGAGGGACCAAAGTATGTGAACAAATGATCAAATATGAAATAAGCATGCGGTCTTGTTCCTAATTGTTGTTGATATGGTTTGTGGTAATCCTAAAACCACCAGTTTAGTAGAAGTCTTCATCTTTTGCTAGTTTTTTAGGGTTCAGAGAGCATCTTCAACCAACCCTATGAATATTCACTTGACACACTGTTGATTTTCAAGTAGTGGCAGTTTTTTCAGGCAAGAACGAACTTATGATTAAGGGGGGATGTTAAAAACTCTAATCATAGTTCATTGGTTACCTAACTGTTATACAGTTACATGAAAATTATGGTCTTTTTGCATTATATATGTACGTCTATGTACATGATTATTTTCTCATTAATGATTATAGAGTATGCATTTTCTGTCAATATTTTATTTATCTCTGTTCATCATGGTTTCCTGATTGCTTTAGTTATTTCCATTATGTTTCTGCATTTTTCTTCATTATGAATCTAACAATTTGAACATGTGACTTCCAAGGAAGAAACACGTGCTCTTAACTATTAGGCTCACTCATGCTATCTTTATATATAGTATAAGATTCAGAGGCATTTGGTAGGAGTGAACCTGTGACCTCCAAAGAAGAAACACATGTTGTTAACCATTAGGCCCACTCATTCTCTCAATCTCTCTCTCTATATAGTCTAAGGCATTTGGTAGGAGTGAAACTCTGCTCCAGGTGGCATAGTTTTCCTTAAATAATTGTCTTGAATAACTGTGATGAGTCATCCTTCATCAATTGATAGAAGCCAACAATGATTGTCTCCATTGTTGGTTGACCACTGAGTTATAGTAAGTTTTCCCATTGTGATAAAAAAGATGGGAATACAATTTAAATTAGTGAAAAATAGAGTAAGTTAGTTTTAATTTTTTTACAGTTATAATTTTGATAAAATTCTAGTAAAAAAATCTAAAATTCATTCTTAGATGAACAATATAATTAGGGATTTTTCCCATTGATAAATGTATTTAGATTATCGAAAATTCAATTAAAATTCGAAATTGATACAAACTTCAACAATGTATATTCCCAAATCCTATCAACTGAAAGAAATTTTGCTTATTGAAAAATTAAACAGCTCCATCAAAAAACTCCCATTCATTACTAAACCACATAGCCATAAAAATACTCCCATTCATTACTAAACCACATTTCAAGTGATATAAAAAATCATAAAGTTACACACTTTACTTTGATCAACACTACCCACAAAGTTGAAACACATTTTACATCTCTATGCTAAAGATGTAATGAGGCATCTGTTAAAGTAAATAAATAAGGGAGGTTGCAGAGCAACAAGTCCAAGTCCCTTCCCAGAAGGTAGATGAGCTTGTTGTCTACCTTTAAAACAAAGCAATACGGTTGTCAGAACAATGCAAAATGGCTTAACTAAAGTGGAGGGTGAGATCTGACAGCCTTATACTAGATTAATTTATTAACAAGGTTACGTTTTCAAACGTCGATTAGTCCTAAACTCAATGGTCGATTTAAGGCTGATATGAAGTCTTCGGGACTATCACAAAAATATTGATGGATTAGATAAGACTTTACTTATCAAATAAAACCTCGTCTTCGACAACAATGATTATTACAACAAAGCATTCCTTCCAATACCATTAAGGGAAATGCATTTCAAATTAATTAACTGCCTAGTAACCTAGGGTAAAAACTAAAAAAGAACAAGATTTGTACAAAAGGAAAGTAAATCAATAGGATAACTAGGAAATTCCTTATAAGTGAACAATATTATATGTTTTTCACAACTTCATCAGACCACAAGAACCATCTAATTCATGTCAATATCACTTCTTTGAATTTAACACATATAAGATCTCAACAACAGTCGACGCCTTTTAACTAACAACTGGCTTCTATCATGCCCATGCAATACGAACCAACCCTGGATCATGATCAACAAGTGCTTTGAATATAATAAGCTAGGGCTACGACCACATGTGGGACCTCCAAAGCTCAAGTAAAATATATATTAAATATAGCTATATTCATACGTGTTTCTATGTAACACATAGATCTATGCAGTAGCTCCACTACACATATGAATTCCATGCAACTCATTGTCCATAAATCAATATTGATGTTAGATGTTGAGTGGGTAACTATGCGGCAAATGCAATGTGTTGTCCATGAGTCACATCAACCTGTGATAGTCTCGTCGACCTGGGTATAGTTTCACATAGGACCCTGGTTAGCTCGAGCTATGAAGGCAGAAGGGGAAGGACGGTCCCCGTTACTGGCGCGTCTTCAACTTCATCTTTGGCCACCCAGATTATGACTCCATTTTCTCTTGCAAAACAAAATTTGAGTTTGTTTAGCTGCAAAAAATTATCCACAACTGCAAAGCAAAGGATGGTTATAGAACCTATAGCTATGGATCTGTCTCCATAACTATCTTGTCCAGATTTTTTCAGGTTCAATTTCTCTGGTGCTAAGTGGAGACACAGTGTTTTCCATCCATGGTTTACGTATTATGGTTATGGTGCGAGAGGTTTCCATGAACTTCTGTCTCTCATGGTTTCCACGACCAAGAAATAGTAAAAAGTCTTTGAATTTTATGATTTCCCCTGCAGCACCAGTTGATCTGGGAATGCCTTACCGAAGGCCATGGCAGTCGTCTTCCCCAGCCTGTGATGTCGGTGGGACTTGACTACGACACCGTTAGTTCGGTTCGATGCAGACATCCTTTTCGATCAAATTATTGGCAAAGAAACTCATTGCAAGGCTCTGATCTGTGTTGAGAACTAGGCAGGGTGTATGGGCATTTTATAAGAGGAGGGAATATTGATATACATCTACAATCAGAGTTGTTGGGTGACGCAGGATGTGTGAGCAGGGTCGGGCAAGGTCGTTGTGGATTTGGTTGCACGTGCAGGGAGCATGTGTGAACTCAGGTGGGCATGTGATGAGTGTAGTTCACCCGGGGATCGACATCGACGACGATTTTTTGGATCGATGAGAGAAATTAAATGAAACTTAGTTCTATAGTAGATAGTAACAATAGGACTATTGCTACTCTTTCCCCTAAATTTTTTGCACGAACCACTTTATATAATATGCAGAAGACAAGAAATGAAACATCCAGACATGATTTTGATAGGGGAAATGAGAATTCTACTTTTCAAGGTTTCAAAATTGTGAAAAACGCAATGAGGTCGTGTAGTCTAGGGATTGATTTTTCTATGGGTTTGTCGGTGTGAGACTATTCCTATCCCTTTATTTCGGTGCCAAGAGAATGGAACGCCAGGTAGTGATTACATGAAATGGAGATTGTAGCCTTCTCACTAAGATCTTGAACCCACCCTCTCTAATTGTTCAATCGCTGCCTCTCACCTGCAAGAAGCAACAAGGCATGATCAAGGATGATGACATTGATTATCCCAACACCCAAATGGTTATACTCGGTACCCATACATCAGATAAAAAACCCAACTATCTAATTCGAGCCGAAGTCCAGCTCCATGATGGTACTCAGGATGAAGATGGTGATGGCGATATCAAACAACCCCCAAATAAAATGAAACTCGAAACCTCTGGAGGTGCAATTGGGAAGGTCTAAATTTTTTTCTAACATTTTAACTCCATTTTTATGAAGTTCTAGTAATTTGATCAATTCTTATATGCAATTTGTTTCTTGTTATAGGCTTGAATAGTTCAACAGATAAACCATGAGAAGGAAGTGAACTGGGCAAGATACATGCCTCAAAAGCCCAAAATCATTGCAACAAAGAATGTGAATGCAGATGTTTTTGTGTTCGACTACAGTAAACACCCATCCATGCCTCCCCAGGAAGGGTGTTTCAATCTGGAACTGCAGCTTCAAGGCCACGAGGCTGAAGGCTATGGCTTGTCTTGGAGTCCCCTCAAGGAAGGCCATCTATTGAGTGCTTCAGATGATGCCCAAATTTACCTCTAGGACATCACTGCAGCTCCCAAATCCCCCAAGGTGGTGGAAGCTAGCCAAAAATTTCGGGTATGCTTTTGGCTTCCTCTATTCTCAAGATATTTTTGGAAACCCTAGCTTGTTTTGGGAATCTTTCAAATTGTAAGTGATAAAGTCATAGAAGCCTAATTATTCTGGTTTCCTGATGTTTTATTTTTAGTTTGATCATATATTCAAACAAACATAAGTAAACATATATAAGTTAGAGACTTACCGGATAGAGGAATCAATCATTGTTTTCTCAAGCTCGCCAATTCTCCATGAAATAGATATTGCAAAAATTGCAGGAGGCCCACGAGAATAAATCCACAGGTCAGTGAGTGAGGAGCCCTGAAAACATGGGTTAGGACCGCTGCAGGTATTCGCCAAGCCTTGAAAACATGGGTTGGGACCGTTGTAGATATTCGCTGGGGAGAACCAACCATGAGCAGTGAGAGAGCAACCTCAGACCCAACCTGCTAGAGTCCAAATTTACTAGAATAGAATTACGGGCCAGATTTTCTCCCGACAAAAGGTAGAATCTCTTTCTATTTGATATATAACTGGCAATCTGAAAGTTCAGTTCAAATTGCAGGAATAAGTAGTTTGAAAATTGCAGATTGCTAGCAATATGAGGTAATAAGAAAAGCGGGAGCGATGCAACACATGGACAACATGTGAACAACCAACGATTCAACACAACAGGCGTGACAATTCCAATAAGGTGGCAAGTCAAGGGAATTCCGATGATTAAGATTAGAAAATTGTTTAACATTTAATGTCAAGATCTAATGCTAGGCTTAGTTCTAGCATTACTTGAGTTCGACAAACTTACACCTGAAATATGCACCTTCAAAGTGCTTTAAGCTAAGATGAGGTTCTGGGGTTTCTCCGTAAGAGGCCAAATAAAACGTCAAAATTTAAAACTTTGACTAAAAACAAAATGGACGTTGAAAAATTGCATTACATTGCTTGGTTAAATCCATTGGTTTCCGTGACAGAGTAATAAAACATTGAAAAATCGATTACCCTGCAGCCCTAAGGGCAGGGACTTATAATAAGTAGCTAGATCCATAGGCCATGCATCTTGCATGTGAGGGTCTACCCTAAAGTTCTGTTAAGGCCGCGCCTTCCCCATAAGACGACGAGGGAACTGTTCACACACATTTGTTTTCGACGCACTTGAGAGTATTTCTTCGACGTGAGACCATACGAGTAGCGGATTGTTCAGGCGAGAATGGCGAATGAGTTGGGATATGAGAGGCCACTTCTGGAATGCGTCGAGTTTTATGCGAAACTCGCAACAGCTCTGCTTGCATTCGTGGCGGCATGGAGCTTCTTCATCCGGTGGACAAACAGGAGGCTGCCCCCGGGGCCGTTCCCGTTGCCCGTCATCGGAAACCTTCACCTGCTGGGAGACCTTCCACACCAAGCGCTGGCAGCTCTTTCCACAAAATACGGTCCTCTCCTGTCTCTCCACCTCGGCTCCGCGCTCACCTTGGTCGTCTCTTCTCCGGATATGGCCAAGGAGTTTCTGAAGACTCATGATCAGATTTTCGCCAGCAGACCTCCATCCGCGGCCACTAATTGTTTGTGGTATAATTGCTCCGACATTGGCTTTGCTCCCTACGGCCCTTACTGGAGGCAAATGCGTAAGCTCTGCGTTTTACAGCTGCTCAGCTCCAGGCGCTTGGATTATTTGCGCTTCATAAGAGAAGAGGAAGTCTCTGCTATGATTCGCTCTATTTTGAACTCAAATCCCGAACAGGGCTCTAGTCCAGTAAACATGAACAAAACCCTGTCAAACCTTGCGTTCGCTATACTCTGCAGGATGGCCTTCAGTAAGAAGTATTCTGACCAAGACTCTATTGGCAGCAGAAGAATCATTTCCATGATGAAGGAAACTTTTCTGCTAGCCGGTGCTTTTAACATCGGAGATTACATACCATACTTGGCCTGGATGGATCTGCAAGGCCTCAACCGTCGCTTGAAGCGCATACATAAGACACAAGATGAGTTCCTCGAGAAAATAATAGAGGAACACGTTATGCAGAATGACCCCAACGKCACGCAAGATCTCCTAGATGTTTTGCTTGCAGCCTCTGCAGATAAAGATATGGAGTTGGAGTTCCACATTACACGAGATAATATAAAGGCCGTCGTTTATGTATGCAAAAATTTAATTGTTTTCAGTAGCTTTACTGTTAAAAACATGTGTATTATTATTATAGCAGATTAGATTTCCATGGCAGTTTGCTAATAAAATCAATGATCCAAGTACGGCTTAAATTAGATATTAAAACTTCTAAATCTGCCAATTTAAAAAAATCATATTCAAACAAAGAAACTCTGATAGACTGTGATCTTAAATTAGAATTTTGTTTTTATCATAGCATATCAAACTTCCCTAACAGTTTGCTAATAAAATCCAACCCTCTAGGTCGCGCCATCTTCAAAAGTAGAATCAATCCTGGATTGTGTGAACTGAAGGGTTTTGAAACCTCTCAGTGCTACACTGATGAAGGTTTAATCAGGTGCTAGTAAAAATACATGTGTTGTACAGTGCTTATTGATTTCTTGATGATGGCAGGATATGTTGGTTGCTGGCACGGACTCGTCGTCTACAAGCATAGAGTGGGCAATGTCCGAATTGTTGAGGAACCCCCCATTGCTGAAGAAGCTTCAGGACGAGCTGGAACGTGTAGTCGGATTGGGTCGTATGGTACAAGAATCTGATCTTCCTGGTCTCGTTTATTTACAAGCTGTGGTGAAAGAAACGTTTAGACTCCACCCACCGGGGCCGCTTGGAGTTCCCCACTTATCTGTGAAAGCCTGCAATGTGTTGGGCTATGAAATCCCCAGAAACACTCGCGTTTTCGTGAATCTTTGGGCAATCGGAAGGGATTCAAAGTCATGGGAGGATCCAGAAAGGTTCGATCCCGAGAGATTCATGGACGGTGGTTCTCTGGATGCAAAAGTTCAAAACTGTGAATGGATTCCGTTCGGAGCAGGCAGGAGAGGATGCCCGGGAGAACAGCTGGGAATGCTTATTGTAGAGTTTGGACTGGCGCAGCTATTGCACTGTTTTGACTGGAGGCTTCCCGATGAGATGAATGGACAGGAATTGGATATGTCCGAAAGGTTTAATGGAATCACAGTGCAGAAGGCACATCAACTATCCGCTGTTGCGACTCCTCGCTTTACAGTACCACTGTAATTCTGATATATTTCTATGTCTGATTAGAGCCAATACAACCAGACTGCGTAGAGATATTTCCAGCTATGTCATATTTTAAATTTTTGTTGAACGCTTTCATAGAATGGGTTTAATTTCCTTTCTTAGTATCACCAAATATGCATTATTTTATTTTATTAAGCCGGAAGGCGTTTCCTCTACTGATTTCTATGTCTTGATGGGACGTGTGAACGTGTGGAAGCATTCGTGACCGAACGTTTTCTTGTTACGCAACCTGCATAGCCAGCATTATTTTTTAAGTGACTCGGTGCTTCTAAATCTGGCCTTAGTTTAGAGTCTAATTTTTTAAGTGACTCGGTGCTTCTAAATCTGACGAACCCCAACTGTAATGTACATATAAATGTACACACACACACAAAAACATATATATATATATATAAGTTGGTGAGCTATTTTATATCATTTTGTGTGCACCTTCCATGGTATAGAGTGCACATGTACTGCACACTAAAATGATGAAGTGTGCACATTCCAGGATACTGTGCACAACAAACTTAAGTGTGTGTGATTTTGAGGCTAGAGAGCCTTTGTGTATATGTTGTGTTTTGAGGTTAGTGAGACGGGATGCAGAAAGGACAATATATCTGTAATGTAAATGTAAATGTAATCACACACACATATTAATGAAAAACACATCGATGCGACAGACCAACCATGTAAAAGAGTATGGGGGGATCAACTCCACTAGTTAGGGAAAGGGGGCTAAAAGTTAAGGATAAGGGGATAATCTAGGGATATTAAGCCAAAAAGGAATATTATATTAATATTCCTTAAATTATAGAGTATGGATAATTATCTTATCCTAATTTATAAGGATGTGGACAAGTGGGCCAAAGTAGTTCTCAACATGACAAGTGTTAAGTTGGGAACATGCATACATATAGTTTGGACTTAGTTCATTTTCCCATCATTTCATCATCATTCACTCACTCATTCAATTGTCCTATGTAGCTTCCTGTCACTATACTTGTACTCGTATCTATACCCGTACATGGACCTATACCTGGTAAGCTTAGGAGCTAGATTGAAGAAGCGGGTTTTCAGACCCGTGGGATATTGAAGAGCTGGGTTGTCAGGCCCATGAGAAATTATGTCCAGGCGAGAGAATTGCTGGGAATTGATTTCCCAAAGGTGCCAAACTACAACTACAAGGGTCTGAGACTTCCTGTCCGTCCTATTGTTGAAGCCCCGTAAAGGAAGTGGGGAAGCCGAGGGACTGTTGAGCAGAGAAGGGGCACACTTCCTGGGGTAGGACATGCATGTGGGGAATGGGGGACTATAGGTTGTTAGTTCGAGTTGGCACATGTGACAAAGTTTTTCCTGTTGTCTGAGATACATCATCCTGGTTAAGAGTTCCTTTACTCGGGTGGAGTTTAGTCCCAGCTCAGGGGTGACCTACTGTTGAGAGTTTTGAGTAGTGTGGTCTAAGGTTGGGAGGAACGTTGAAGTTCTACATGCAGTTGGTGATATTTTTACCAATATAAGTGTCAATTGTGTGTTAAATTATGTGACGCATTATTATTTATGCATTTTTTTATGGTTTTTTCTTGTATGTGTTGCATTTGTATTTTTATTATTATTCTGTATGAATCTGTGCATTTGCAAAGTTTCTATATGTTTTAATTTTGTATACAGTTCAAAAAATTTATGTGGCATAATCCAGTTGGATGCTAGGGATGCTACATGTGGGGTTGGGGATGTATGAGAGTCTACCACAAGGATAGATGGGAGTTCAAAGAGGTTACCTGAAAAAGTTAGAGGAGGTGGGTATCTTCCTAGAGGAGGACCTTCACAACACTATTCTTTAGGAGGATGCAACTTGGTTGGAGTTGACAATGCATAGACAAGAGGAGTATATTTCCATCTAGGGGTTCAAGTTTGTGCCTGTTTGTAGTGGATTAATGAGGGATAAAGGCTCCAAGTTCTTGTTTGATTTTCTAAAGAACAAAGGGGTGGTTGATAGAGTTCTTGCTTTGTGTTGATATGATGGTTTGATGGAGGAGGATCCAACCAAAATTTGAGGTATGTTTGGTGAGCATTTTCAAAATATTTTTTGGTGAGAGGAAAAAATATGTTTGATAAGCTACAAAGAAAAAATATGAAGGATGCTTGTTACAGAGAAATCTTGCATAAGGTCTCAATGGTTGATCAAGACAAATTGGATAGGGAGTTTGCAAAGGATGAACTTTTTGCAACATTATGCTCAATGAAAATGGGTAAATCCCCTAGGACAAATGGTATATGTTGTTAGTTCTACAAGGTAATGTGGGATACAATGGGGGATGACTTCTATTGTATGGTTGTTGAGTCTTTTTCTACTGGGTGTTTAATGAAGACTCTTTACCAGATCTTGATTAAGATTATTACGAAGAATGCTACTAGAGACACTATAGCGGGGTGGTGTCGTATTACTTAGTTAATTGTCTCCTACAAGATAATGGTTAAGGAAATGTCTTTGAGGGTGAGAGATGTGGCAAACAATATTGCTCATCAAGAGTATACATGTTTTGTATAGGGACATTTTATTCTGGATATGATGTTTTCATCTTGGGAGGCTATGGAGTGGGCCAAAAATATTAGTCAAAATGATCTCTTTTTGAAGATTGAATTTGATAAATCTTATGATTATATTGGTTGGCCTTTCATCACCGATATGTTGACTTTCCTAGGCTTTGGTCCATGCTCTGTGGGGATGATCAATACCTTATTTTCTTGTGCCTCTACTTTTGTGTCGATGAAAAATCCTCTTTTTCTTTGTATTCATCTTCACATGAATATTAGCCAAGGGTTCCTTTTGGGGCCCTATATTTATGTATTAATTCCTTATGCCCCTGGTTATCTATTCGAGTCAATCGATTTTGAAGGTTGTCTAAGAGGTGTTTATTTTTCCCAATGGTTTAGAGATGGTCAATAACCATTTTGCAGATGATTCCTTTATTTTTGTGATGATAGATCATAAGTCATTTTTTGGTGCTAGAGATTGTTTTTACATGTTTTGTGCAACCATTGGGGTTATTGTCATTGACCATAAGACTTATTTTTGGTTGATTGGTCTTGATAATCCCCCTACTTGGATTCCTGTTGCATGGAATTTTTTCATCCTAGTGTTATTGTGAGATATTTTGGCATCCTGTCTAATGTGGGGATTTCTTTGGTTTCCATGTGGAATTGGTTCCTAGAGCAGTTTTAATGTAATCTTCTTAATTAGCAGTACAAGGACTTACTATTTGTTTTCAAGTTGACTATGGTGGGTAGGATTGTACAGGTTTCTCATATTTATTATGTGTCCTATTGGCTTCCTAGTAGGGCTCATTTTTTAAGGTTGGTGCAATTGTTGTGATCATATTTATGGGCCAAGTATGGTAGGGCTAGGGGGATGCCCATGTTTCCTTCGAATGTTTGTATCATGCCTAAGGATGAGCGAGGTATGGCATTGATTGATGTAGAGATGCAAGGTAATATCCTAGCAACTAAATCAATGGTTCAATGTTTGGAGGGGTCCTCTCCTTGGTAGGTTTTGTTGAGGCATGAACTGCTTTCAATGCAAGATGTGGGAAAATTCACATGTGCTTTTGGTTTATATGACATCATCTCTTTTCCTCATAATTTTTAGATAGTATGCTATTTTATTTTTAGAAGAATTTGGATAAAATGACGGAGAAAGGTGTCCATTTTAGTGCAGTGGAAGATGTTAGGTGGTATGCTAGGGTGGGATTCGACTAGAAGACCAACTTGGAGTTGGAAGGTGTATGGCATGTGTGTTGTCGATCTTTCTCATTTTCAAGAAAAATGGTTGAGAAAGAATAAGATATTTTATTGGAGAGACCCATGGAATGTCAATACTCTCTCCTAGAAGGATTAGCAATCCTGATCTCGTGAATATGCCCTTTCCCCTACATCTTAGCCCACTCTTTTGTAGATTATTTTCCTCATTCCATGGTATGAGTTATTTAAAGTGAAAATTAATATGCTAGGCCCCTTTTTTCATGGATGAGAGTGGAGTTATGAGTGCCATTTACTTTAGTATGATTCTTAGAAATTATACTCCATTTTACATCAACGACATGAGTTGGGTTTGGTGTTGAATATGAGATGGATGTCTTTTGATGCTAAGAGCTTATGGATTAGGAGATTACATAGTGTATGGTTGGTGTAGGTGTTGTACAAGCTCAAAGTGTTCTCTTGGTTGGTGATTTATTAGGCTTTCCCACCAAGTCTCAGTTGGTAAAGAGTGTCTTTTAAGATGGGCTTTTCCCTTAGTGTCTTCGGGTCGAAATGGTGAAACATTTTTTTTTATGGGATTTCCTTTTTTCCAGGTCTTATTGGAACCACGTTCAAGTAGAGCATGCTTATTTTATTCATGGGAGATTGCATTGGTAGGAAATTTTTTTGGGAGATTATAGATCCGTAATTTGATATTCCCTGAGTGGTATTTAACACCGTGTAATATTTTCAGATTTGTTTGCTCTTTGGAAGCTTCACTATAAGTATTCTTTTGAAAATGAGGTTAGTTTCTCCGTTTCCTTCCATAATATGTGGAGAGAAAATTTATAAATGTATTTTTTATTGATAAAAAATACCAAATTGTTAGATGTGGTGACATATTAGATTGTATATATTCTAATTTTATTTTTATTCTAGTTTTTTTTAGGGAGATTATGTAAATATTATTATATATACCCTTGAATACATTTTTCATGGATGATTTTAAAAATAGATTGTTTTATGAAATTAAATATTGATAAATGTATTTTTTTTTACAATACAAATAAATTTGAAGTTGAACTTTTAATTTATTTAAATATTGTAATATAAATGGTTTTAAAATATTTTGGAAATAAGTTAATAGACGTGTATGTTATAATATCATATTTAGTTAGTGAGTGAATAACTAGACAAATTTAAAGTTTTGGCATAGCCTAATTTTTTTTCTGGAAGTTGTGAATTTCAGTGAAATTTTAAAAAAACACAGTTTTATATAAGATCAATAAATTTTATAATTATAAAATAAAATATTTATTGTAAATTAATATTATTATTATAAATTGATATGATATTAAGAAGCTATCTAATAATTGGGTAGTCTTTTTCCTCTGCTGCGCACAGTTGGACTAACGAGGATCCTCTCAGAAGTTTCATTGAGGAAGATCACTCTCCATTTTCGCCACAAGCTCGTTATAATTCCCATCTCTCCTTAGCTTCTTATGATATTCTTGCGCCATCCCGCACTTTGTCGATGAGGAACTTCCATAGACTTAATAGTCCGAGGATTCCCACCCATCCACCCAGTAGACATCCTTAGACGACGACTGGCCCTTCTATTTGAATCTCTCTCAGGCAAGCCAAACAAGAGAGGGTGTCCAACCTGCGGCTAACCTTTTGTCTTTGTTCCTTTGTGGTCTTTTTCATGGAGCACCAATGGCTCCACGGGTTTGCCAACTGTTTGACTCAACTTTTCTCTTCTGTTTCAAATACTCTGCTCAGGACTTACACAGAGATAGCTCTAGGATGGTTATGCTTACTATTTACAGTTCACTATTTTCACAAACCTCAAGACAAGCTACATGTTCTAGTTTCCATATGTATGACAGAACAAGTGGCAATTTTTAGCTATGTGTAATGACAATATTTTAAGGCAAAAAAAATTTAGTTACAAAAAAAATAGAAACTATCTCATAATTAATAAAAATCTTCTTATTAACTTTCTTCCTCTTATATTTCCTTATATAAGATTAATAAATTTTATGATAATAAAACAAATCATATCAAATAAATAAATGTCTATTGATCTACTAAGTCTTCTTATTTCTAACATTTTACTTATTTATATAAGATTAATAAATTTTATGATAATAAAACAAAGAAAATCTAAGTAATTGTCTAATGATCAATTAAATTTTCTTATTTATAATATCTTTAGTCAGAATTTAGAAAGCAAATATCTTTTTAAATTAAATAAATATATTGTTATAATTATAATTTTAAAAACTTAAAATAAATTTAGATATTATGAAAAATGATTGAATTACAAAAAAAATACTTGAATTACAGTCACAGTCTTGAAGTTACCAATTTTGAATTATTGACATTTTAGCAATCAAATTTTGACAAAATCTTCTTAAGAAACGCCAAAGAACTAACCAATTTATGGAATGATTAGCCGACTCCTAACATTAATGAAATCTTTAACCGTGAAATAAGACATTTATTGCTAATCTAGCACCATCGTAAAAGACTCCACAAATATGTATTGAATCCGAGAAGGTAGTAAGTAATCTAGCAGTCTAGGGATGATTTTAGGGGCTAAATTTCGCTCATGGGCTAATTTTCCATGGTTTTTCCAAAAACGAGATTCACTATTTTAAAAATGATTCGCCCAAATTCTATAGGATAAAATTATTTTACCTTAAAAATCGTCAAAAATTTAAAAAAACTATATAAAATCCTTAGAAATTTGAATATTTTTACAAAAATATCACCAATCATTTATAGTTGGCATATGAAGGATTAGTAGGATTCGCCAAGGTTTCTACATTTAAAAATAAATTTCCATCCTTAAAATCATCCCTGTCTAGCACCATCGTAAAAGACTCCACAAATATGTATTGAATCCAGAGAAGGCAGTAAGTAATTTCTGAAAGATAAAATTCAACCTTCGAAATATCAATTGAAGTTTTTTTTTAGGGTTCGTACGGGTTTTTGAGAATGATGATGAACAGAAATGGAATAATGAAATCATGATAACAAAAAGAATCAGAACTTCATTAATGTCAAGCTTACCGTCAAAACTCATAACATCGCTCATCCTAATGATAAAAAACTAATAACAATGATAACAATGTTCACCCTTATGCTCAAGGTTCACCATGGCTGAATTAGCTAAGTATCCATTTTACCATTGAAATTCCTTCATATCCATAAGAGTCCCATTGTTTTTAGTGCAGGGATTTGAACCTGTGATTTTCAAGGAAGAAACACATGCTCTTAACTATTAGGCTCACTCATGCTTGTTAGAGATAATGCCTACATTAATGCAATTTACTAAAGTTTGGGGATTGGTTTGGGTTGTTGGATGATGTTGAGAGATTGTCTCAACCTCTCTCTCCAAGAATAGAATAAGTTGGATCTGACAACACTTATTTAAGTGTGATGTATCTCAGTTTAATTTGTGCAATACAATTACAGTTTGTGTGAATCTTATGCAATGGACACTCTCCCAAATTTCAATTTGGTATTAGAGCGAGTATGGGATCCAAGAAAATGAGAAAGAAATGAATATTAATTTTCTTTAGGAGAGTAGATTAATGTGTTATTTTCTGTGTGTTGTTTTGTATTAATATTTATGTGTGTTCCTGAGAGATCGAATTTCTATGTGTGTTTGAGAATGGGAGAAGCTGTGAATTTGAATGTGTTGTTAAGAAAACCTCGCCCAACACGAAGAAGACGTCACTGAGAGTGTTGCGTTGATTGCGTTAGCAACATAGTTGTGAAGAGTTGCCACACCTTCTCGTTGGATTTTTCCTTCGCGAGGGAACCATTCAGACTCTTCAGTCTAAGGAGCAACATAATCGCAGGAGTGAGAGTTTGTTGGGGCTTGGGTTCTTGGACATAATTCGAGCTTAGTCACAGAGAGTTTCCTTGAGCACCGACTATGAGAATTGGAACATGATACAATGATGTATATATAAAGCGCCAGGCCATATAAGCCACCATAAATATGAGGCTTGTTCTTGGAGAGTGCAGGTCAACTATGTCTAATTCCAAACATCTGAACGATGAACACTCAACTTATTCCATTGGTGTGAAAGAACAGTCACTGTTGGTTAAACGAATCTGCCAAAACAGTTAAGAAGAGAGTCCTTGCTCTGGAAGACATGAGAATAACGGTTAATTATTGGAGTGAACAGGATGACCTGGCCGGAGTGGCACATAGTTGAATAACATGAATTCAAGAAGCTGTGACATTTTACTGATCAGGGGATCAAATTTTGCTCAAAAATTCAAAGTGCTCGGAATCACTTCAAAACGGACGAGAGCGTAGGCCTTGTCGTTGCGAACCCAATGCAACTCGTTTCATCTCAAACGGACGTCGGGAGCGAGAGATATTGCAATCTGTTCGAAATGTCAAACAGGCAAAAAAAGGACGTTGACTATACAGTCCGTATAGGCTGACGTGGCAGGGCCGTACGACCGTACGATGATGTGGCATGTGATGGCGTGGAAGATTTTGGTTGGAAGTTGAGGGAGAATGATATCTTGACACGTGGCATTGTTTGTTCAAATGATTGGGTGCCGCATGGCCCAGTCATGGGTTGCCACATGGCACCCCGGTATTGGTTGATTGTTTTGTTTGTTAAAATATATTGGAGTCTGTGGGGTTTGACCCCCAGACCTCCCCACCGGTGTAAATCTTTAACAAAGACCGCTCGGCCAATATGCCCACACTTTATTTCTTACCATATAACCTTTTGCAATATATTTAAATTCAAACCTTTGTTTATGTGGGCGGGGGGTCGGGCTGGGGCTTAGCCCCAGCCCGTGGTCTTTTTTGTTGCGTCATATGACCATTCACCATACGGTGGGCATGCGCACGGGAATGTATTTCAAATGGAGCCCCCGGTCACGTGCTTGTTGTTACATGTGACCACAATCGGAGTTTTCAAACGGTTTTGTAGCGGTTAGCCATTTTGCCAAAGCACGAGGTCTTATGACTCCCATATGCCCGGGTGTTAGGCGGTTAGGGGCTGGCATGCCCATAACCATCCTACAGATTGCACCATTGGCGCGGTTGTGCCCGGTGCTGGGTTTTCACGCTTTAAATTGCGTGTGTGCTAGGTTCATGTTACAAGGGTGCGTTTTGTAGATGCAGAGATAGCAAGCTTGAAGGGGGGACTTCCAGGAGGCCTAACTTCTTCATTTTTGGATGCCCAGCTAGGGGTTTTTGGATGCTCTGAAGCCATTGGAGCAGTCGGTTGGTCAGTTTGAGCATTGTAAGGCATGTTTTTTAGCACTTTGAGCAATTAATAATAATGATCCATTGGAAGCTGGACCAGGAGATGTAGCCCAAGAGAGGGGTGAACTCCTTTATCAATTGTTGTGTTTATGTGCTTATGTTCATTTATTATGCTGCAGTCTATTTGTATCTTGCATGAGTAATCATTTAAATTAATGTGTTGCAAAATTGATCCATTTTCTTTTAACACATAAAATTTACTTGCAAATAATTTCAAGATTTCAAGTCTTCTTCATTTTTAGATCAAGTT